>VUQH01076258.1:0-17754 GCA_015106775.1 Etroplus canarensis
ATGCAGAGGGTTGGTGTGAGGGAAGAGGATGCAAGGGATAGGATGAGATGGAGGGAGATGATCCGCTGTGGCGACCCCTAACGGGAGCAGCCGAAAGAAGAAGAAAGCTATTTATATGATGTCAAATCTGTGAAATCTAAAAAAAAAAAAAAACCACTCTTTTGTAACTGGTGTTGTCTCGCAATAGAATGAAAGTCTTTTATGGTCCCATTATAAAAGTAAGTACAATATGATGATAAGCCTTTGTCTGGCCAAGTTTTAAATCTTGCATCTAATTTACTAGGTGCAAAATCCGCATTGTGAGAAGCCCATCGCAACACCTTAATCTCTTCTTATACATTATTTTTATTTATGTAATTTAACCAAAATTTCAATGATAAATTAATCCACTGGTTATCTAGTTGCATCTGTTCTTTAATAAGCCTTTTATCTCCAAGTCTTGCCTGCATTGGGCAATCCCCAGAAATACTCATCTCTATTTCCTTCCATCTTGCCTGATATTCTGGATTACACCAGCACACCAGAGTCCTAAATTGGGCTAAAATATAATAATCCTTCAAACAAGGTAAGGCAAGGCCACCTTTCTCCTTTGATAATTGAAGGGTTTTAAGCCGCACTCTCGGTCTTTTCCCCTGCCAGATAAATCTAGAGATTAATTTATCCCACTTCTTTAACTGTTTGTCTGTAATGATGATAGGGAGTGTTTGAAATAAATACAGCATCCTAGGCAAAATGTTCATTTTGACAGTTTCTGTACGTGACTCAAAGTTTAATATAGGTCTTAAATCCCATCTTCTAATATCACTATCAATTTGCTGACATAATGGCTTTAAATTTACATCGTACAATTTAGATAGATCTTTTGAAACATTAACTCCAAGATATTTTATATATTCCAGCTTCCAACCTAAGTGGATCTTGGAGGTCAGTATCTGGCTAGGTTTATAATTAAGACTTAGCATTTGTGTTTTAGTAATATTGAGTGTATAGCCAGATATTGAACTAAATGTCTCCAAGTAGGAAAGGAGATGGAGGAAAGAGGAATCTGGATTTGACAAATAGATTAAAACATCATCTGCAAAAAGTGAAATCTTGAGTTCTTGTCCAAACAATTTTACCCCTGTGATATTGGCATTCTGAATAATACCCTGACTCAGTGCCTGCTAAACTACATCTTAATTAAACTAAAGCTTGACATCACATCACATCTGGACACTCTTGCTCCTCCTTTGAGGATAATCCAGCTGCTGGGTTGCTGGATCATTGTGCTGTACAGTGGCTTGCAAAAGTTTTTACCCCTTAACATTATTCCTGTTTTTGCCTTACAACTTATTAATGAAAAAAGTCAAAAAACATATTTTAAAAATATCTGATGAACACAAACACAAACAGTGGTGCATATACATATGTATTAACCCTGTTGTTATGAAGCCCCTACAGAAGAGCTGGTGCTACCAATTACCTTCAGAAGTCACATGATTCGCTAAATAGGGTCTACCTGTATGCAAGCCAAGTGTCACATGATCTAAGTATATATGCACCAGTTCTGAAAGGCCCCAGAGTCTGAAACATCAGTAATCAAGAGGCAACACCAAGGAAGACACACCATGAAGACCAAGGAGCTCTCCAAACAGGTCAGGGACAAAGTTGTGAAGAAAAACAAATCAGGGTTGAGCTATAAAAAAAAATCTCATGGAACACCATGCCCACCAAAACTCCCAGACCGGGCAAGGAGGGCATTAATCAGAGAGGCAACAAAGGGGCCAAAGGTAACCCTGAAGCAGCTTGAAAGCTCCACAACGAAGACTGCTGTATCTGTCTATAGGACCACTATAAGCTGTACGTGCCACAGAGCTGGGCTTTATGGAAGCGTGGACAGAAAATAGGCATTGCTTACACAAAAGAATAAAAAAGCACATTTATAATTCACCAAAAGGCATGTGGGAGACTCCCCAAACTTATGGAAAAAAATCCTTTAATCACATGACAGTAAAACTGAACTTTTTGGCCATCACGGAAAACACTATGTCTAGCACCAAGACAACACATTTAGAACACCATCCCCACTGTGAAGCATGGTGGTGGCAGCAGTTTTGCTTTGAAGAATGGGCAAAAATCCCAGTGGCTAGATGTGCCAAACTCATAGAGACATACTGTAAGAGACCTGCAGCTGTAATTGTCACAAAACGTGGCTCTACAAAGTCTTGACTTTTGTGTGGATGAATGCTTACACACACACACAACTTTTCTTCTTTTTCTTTTGTCAGAATTTTAGAAAATACTTTTTAAAATTTTTTATCGGTCCATTGCATGAAATAAAAAAAATTATTTAAATTACAGATTGTAATGCAAAAAAAAGGAAAATGCCAAGGGGATGAATACTTTTGCAAGCTAATGTATTTGCTATAGGTCATTATGTTAAAACCTAAATGGATCCAAGTTGAGTCTGTCAGCCATGAAATGTCATTGCTGCTGAGGGAAAAAGGATCTTTTCTGAAGCAGACTGCCGGGAGGAAAAAAATGTACTGCTCCTCTTTTGGACAGCAGCTTCTCATTAATCGGTGTGAGGGTGTTCTCTTTTTGTGTGGGTCTTTCTGAATGATGACTTACATCTGAGATACAATCAGACCTGATGCTGAGCCCATTGATGTCTCTGTTTGCTGGCTGGTGAAGCTGTCGACCAATCAGCAGTTAAATCAGCACATTTCATTGATCACTGTAAAATGTTCATAGCGGGCCCTGGAGGAACTTTTGAATTTACAGAAAATTCTATTAGTGGGACAGATATAACGCTCACTGCTGGTTGATTCAGTAATTTTCTCTCCCTTCTAAGAAAATTGCTAACATAAACACAAAGTCAGGATGAATGAGGGAATTAGAACTAAACGGCAATTCATGTTGGGCCGATTGCATTTTGATTGAGGTCTAAATAACCTTCCATCTCCTTGAAATGGGTCCGGCTGTCCTCAAGGCCTTTTTAGTGTCTTTTTTATAGATTGGATTTCTTTATTTTATGCATTTTGGAGCCCCCTTTTTCCATAACACCCACTACCCAAGAGTTTTTCTATAATTTTCATTGGTAGGTAAATTTAAAGCACTCTATTTTTCTTTTAGTTCAAATCACAGTTTATGTCTAGGTTTCTTACTTCCATAGCAACACTTCATACAAATATCATATTGTATATAAGTGGCTTATGTGCTTTACCCTATAAGAAGAGAAAGAAGAATAAAAAGGAGAAAGAACAAAGGAAGAAATAAGGATAAAAACAACAGGGAATTGAATGAAATGTATTTAGTGTGCAAATAGCAATCAATACATGGTATCAAATGAGCGAATACAAGGTATTGAGCTTGAGCATTGATCAGCAAACACGCAGGCTATTCCATGCCTTGAGCATAAATACTAAATTTTCATATTCGGGATGTGTTTTTGACATGAATCATAAACCTAAAGGATCCTGATATACACTGGTTACCATAACATTAAAACCACTTGCCTTATATTTCATCATTGTCACCAAAGCACCTCTGACCTGTCTGTATATGTGGGCAGCTGTGGCTCAGGAGCAAGAGCAAGTCATCTACAAATTGCAAGGTCGGTGGTTTGAGTCCCAGTTCCTCCAGTCCACTCTGAAATGTTCTTGGGGTAAGATACTGAACCCCAAATTGCTCCCGATGCATCCATTGGAATGTGAGTGTGTATGTCAGGGTTAAATAGCACTGAAAGCATGGGATGAATGAGACTTGTATGAGTAGTGCTTTGAGTACTCAGTGTAGAAAAGAACTACCTATCAGTCCATTTATCATTTGCACAGGATGTTGTGTGGCAGGACCAGTACTTTGGCAGCAGATCATCAGAACCCTCTAGGTTGTGGAGTGGGGCTTCTATGGAACAGGCTCGTTCTGATGGATCCTCAACTGGACTGTGATCTTGGGATTTTAGAGGCTATTCTGTGTTTAATATTCTGTTCTCATTGAACCATAATTTCCCAACACAGCACTTCTCTCTCAGAGTGCAGACCTACTTGTGGTTCCTGAAGTTTTTTAAAGTAGAATGGGTGGCAGAGCCTTCAGCTATCAGGCCCCTCTAAATTTAAGATTAGACTTAAAACTTTCCTTTTTTGATACAGCTTATAGTTAGGGTTTAGATATGCTGCAATAGGTTTTGGCTGCTGGGGGCTTCTTATGATGTGCTGGGCATTTCTTCTCTACTCACCTCTTTTCACTCCCCATGCATTTATTTACTGCTGCATGTCACTGAATGTTGTCTTTTCTCTCCCATCGTCTGTGTCTCTCTCTGCTCTCCTTTCTCTATTCTCTCTCCCCTCACCCCCAACAGGTTGAGGCAGATGGCTGCCCCTCCCTGAGCCTGGTTCTGCCAGAGGTCTCTTCCTGTTGAAAGGGAGATCTTCCTTCCCACAGTCACCAAGTGCTTGCTCATAGGGGATCGTCTGACTTTTGTTGTGAATTGGTGCCATATAAATAAAACTGAACTGAATTGAATTGTTCTAAGTTCCTGTTTATGAACAGTATTTTGAGATTGCACTCATCCCAGAGCATCAAATACTGCCATTCTGTGAGATACCACTGGCATTGGTGCACTCTTCTCCTTTTTCTTCTCCTTAGGGGTCGCCACAGCGGATCATCTGCCTCCATCTCACCCTATCTCTTGCATCCACTTTCCTCACACCAACCCTCTGCATGTCCTCCTTCACTTTACTACTCTCTGCAATATTGCACTGGTTATGTTCCAGCATGAAAAAGTACTCGGTTAGATTTAACTGAAGATTTTGATTTGGGTTAAAATATGCCACTTCACAAAATTAACCCCCCCAGATTGAGAAGTGATGCTTAACAAGTGTGTTTTAATGGGATGCCACGGGGCCCTTTATAAGCGTAATATGTGATAAGGTGCACACGAAGGATGTTTCATTGTTGCCAGATACCTGGCACATCACAGCACTGATTTCCCTTTAACACCTTGTGCCAGTGGTTTTGATGAAATAAGATGATAGCAGGAGCCAAAATGCATTACAGGACAGGGGAAGGCAGGAAGTGGTAAACGAGATTCAGGAAGACAAAGGAGTAGAGACAACAAGGCTGAGGGAGGATTCACCAGCACACCAATGAGATAAGGTTAATAAGAATCAGGTCAACCCAATAAGGTGTTAGGGAGGGGACGTAAATAAACTGAAAGCCAACAGGACCGTGGGAAGTGGGGGTGCTGTCACAAAAGGCAAACATCACAGCATCCTCAATATTCCTGTTACTTATTTAATAAATGTTTGATTTAGGAAGTTGTGATAAATAAGTAACAATACTGAATAATGATTTTTTTTCTTTAATTATCATCCAGCATCCTGGTCAAATGACATTACATAGCTGAATCACCAGTAACTAGAAATGGTCCATCTTTCTAAAGGTGACCAGCTGATGGTTTTCACAGCTGTCACAAGCATCAAAATGACAAGGAAACATAAAAAAAAGAGCACAGTGGAAGACCAGCAGATTAGGGAGCTCCATCCCACTCTTCACTCTTTGCTGTTGCAATTGCCCCATGTTTACTGACATCAGTGGCCATCCGAGTTATCATTCTTCCACTTGTGGTGATTAAAAGCATGGTTACAGTCCACCATAATGAAAAAGAAACTCTAACACCTGTCCCAAACAATGTCCTCACAGGCATTTTGAACACTTTGGACATCAGTGTCCCTCATGAGGAAATTTACTGCCCTAAACCTCTGAGTGACAAGTCGCATCTGGAGTATTACAACTGAAGCACCCAGCTGACGGTAAAGCTTTGGCTTATCATGAGCTGCTGCCGAGCAATTCAACATCATTAAGCAGTAATTTGACAGTGGCACCTCTGTCACAAAAGAATAGTTCACTATATTTCATTTTGTACAAATTTCTCTTTTGGTCTGGTAAAATATTGTACACATTTGGATAGTTTCTAGTCAGCTGTGCGTAAATAGGTTAATTGTATGTTCTGGACTACTGTGCAAGACTGGTGTATTTTTTTTTGTTTCATGATAAATTAGCTCACCTGTATTTGCAGCAGACACTTGTGGCTGTGTAACATTGTGGTTATCCGATCTGTTTTTTTCTTGGCTGTGTTTTGGCTTTTCTCGTTTGCTGTACGGCTGTCCCTGGTAGCTTTGATTTATTGGAATGTGACAATATGAACAGAGTGTTAACAAACACTGTAAGTCCAAGTTGTTATATTTAAAGTATATCTTACAGCCTGTTACACCACCCCAAACTTTAAGTGCCTTCCCATGGCTTTGAAAGCTACAAGAGGAAGCTTTAACATTAAACAGAAAGTAAACTGAAAGAGAGACCGACGAATAAACTCACAAAAAGAGAGACAGGGAGGCCTCAGGATAACAATATAAATCCAAGAATCACTATTTGGAACATAAAGGAGGCAAAAAAGTCAGGGAATGTCGCTGCGGTGTGCATTGTGAGTAATAACCCACCACACTTTTTGAGGTTGAAATAATGTTATTTTTTTGTCAACATCTAGTTGGGGTTGAAAAATGCTTCCAAAATGCCTTGATGTTTTTAAACTTTCTAATAAGAGAAAGTTTGTGTTCAAGAATTACTTTCTATTTTCTCAATTAGAATAAATGCACCTTTGACTTCTCCCTAAGGGACCACCGCAGCAGCATTTTCCATATGGGTGATTTAGCAGAGGATTTAGGCTGGATGCCCTTCCAGACGCAAACCTCCCTAGTGAGAGAGGCTTGTGCCCCCACCTGGAATTGAACCAGGGACCTTTTGCTTGTAAGACCAATGTGTAAACCACTACACTACTGGGGGCACATGCTTTAAGGATTCAAATAAAACCAAATACACAAAACTTACTTGACAGAACTAATGAGTAGAAAAAAGTGACCCAACTCTGATCCTACTGAGCTACTTCATTACTCTCTTATAATTGCTTATATCTTATAACACTGACATCAGGGATGAAGAGACATTGATCCTAACAGTCTGTCACATTAGGTTCGCCATAAAACAAATGAGATGGAATTTAGATGTATATAACTATGAACTGGTTCAAATTGTTGTTTGTTTGTTATTAAAAAACAAACATGCACTAGTCAGATTAGTTGTTGTTGCTTAAAAAAACAAAACAAAGACAGATTTAACTCCTAAATTGCAATAATCGGATCTACATTTCTTACTCTGTATAGGGACAGTCTGACCTTTCTACGTTGAAGCGTCATAAACGTCCATCTGTCTGCAGCTTGGTTTTTGCAGTAGTACCGCGACCAGTTGTGATTTCAACCATATTTGCTGGGAATATTTAGGTGGATGGCATACTTAGAAGTAATGTCCAAATAAATGCTAGGACATTTGCAGAACACTGTATTGTAAAAAATAATCATTGTTCTTCACTCCGCTTGTTAATAGTTTTAATATTGTGGCTGACTTGTGCATAATTTGAAAACATAACCTGAAATAGTGGCATCGTAGGACAGAATAACAACAGACAGAGTTCCAGTAATCTAATCTTACAGCAAAGGCATGGCTCAGATCAAGCAAGAATTCATGGCTGTATAGCAAGTTATCTTTTAAATTAAGCAAAGAAAAAAAAGAACTGTCCAGAAATGGTAACCAGTGAGAAATAACTGCTCCAGGGAAACAAACGAGATGTGGTGAAGAATATCTGTAGTCACAGTCCGAGAGTGGTGAGTCAGAATGTGGTGATTTTCCGATGAACAGGAACACAATCTGGATAGAAATTGGACGGATGCCTCCATCATCTGCTCTGACTGACTGACAGCCTGTTGGCTCCACTTGGCTCTGGGATTTAGCTTTTTCTGACTCTTGGAGGATTTGTTTGGACACGGCACCACTGTCTTCGAGGCAGTGCAGCATCATAATCTGTTTTGCATAGAGTACAGCAGAGAGTGACAGGAAGGATGGGAGAGAAGGGGCAATCTAGGGACAGCTTTGCATTTCTTTTCATGAGTTACACAAGAGGGCCGTGGGGCTTTATTGGAACTACTGAGCCGGAGTTAACGGTAATGTTATTATCATACTATTTTCTTACACATACACACATGCACTAACCATAAGAGTGGCTAAATGATCGATGTGGTAATGATTCTATGGCGTCTAAATGAAGATAAATGCATTTGAATGTCGCAGCTTAGATATTTTTATGTGGAGACTTGAGTAGTTTGGCTTTTAGCACTGTCTGAAGAATCGCTTTGACATTGAAATCCCTAGGGCAATCTATTCAGTGAGTCCACCCAAGCTCTACTCTTCTGTTCTGAGCTTCCTTGATGGTGAAATAAGTTACCCAAATAAATTTGGTCAGCACAGTTTCTCTGCCTTCAGAAATCTCTCCATCCATCTCTATCTTAGCTAAACCACTGCTGTTGTCCGGATGAAATAATGCAGTCCTACCTATCTGGTTAATGAACACGATGAAGGACATATCCTGGTCAAAAGTGACTCCAAGATTCCTCATAGTGTCACTGGAGGCCAAAGTAATCTAGAGTAAGTACCTGGTTAGACACCATGTTTTTGAGGATTTTAGAGCCAAATACAACCTCAGCTTTGTCCCAGTTTAAAAACTGACAGAAAATGACACGCCATCCAGACCTTAATGTCTTCATGACATGCCTGTAGTTTAACTAATTGAATTATGTTACCTGGCTTCATAGATAATAACTAAGTATCATCTGCATAGCAATAGCATATACATATATACACGTGTGGAGCAAACTGAGTATCTCACCGCTATGGGCAATATTGGATAGCGAGGTGTATTGCTATCCAAGTCTGCCATCCAGAAGACCACAGTGCTTGTCCAGTTTTTTGCTTTTTACTTTTACTTTTTACTTTGGGATATTTTCCAAAGTGAACTGAAAACAAAACCTTTGATATGCTAGTTCATGTAAACGTTTAGCTAACTGACAAAAGTACAAAGACAAGATTTTCAAGTTTTGCTGACCAACCTACATTTATCTTGTAAATATACACAAACTTGGAAATTGCTGGCTGCAAAACACTCAACAAAAGTTGAGACTGAGGCTTGTTTACCATCTTTCTCATCACCTTTCCATTTTTTTAAACACCTTTTACTTATTTTAGAACTGAGGATACTAATTCTTAAAGTTTTGTTACTGGAAACTTTGTTAGTTAATCCAGCCACCGGGGCCACACAACTGTACTCCTAGTGCTGGTCCCAAGGCTGGGTAAATGGGAAGGGTAGCATCAGGAAGGGAATTTGGCACAAATTCTTTGCCAAATTGAAATACGGATTCATAATACATGATTCGCTGTTGCAACCCCTAATGGGAGCAGCCGAAAGAAGAAGAAGAAGTTTGTAAATCTTGTCAGTTCCACTGTCTGACTGCATTTCAACCCATCTGAGATGAGCTCAGGCACAGAGAACTCAGTGTTGACAAATGTAAATTCTCTGCAGTCTTTTACTGAAAAAATGTTCCTGTTAATTAAGTCTCTCATTAATTTTGGCACAAATTTCCCAAAGGGAATCTCCTCAGGGATCAATAAAGTTATGTCTATCTATCTATCTATCTATCTATCTATCTATCTATCTATCTATCTATCTATCTATCTATCTATCTATCTATCTATGAAAGGATGAGCTATCAAATTCTAAATTTGAGTCTATTCATAAGATCCAAATATGTTGGTCAGTAAAACTGCCCTAATAATGGCTGCTTTCACTTGCTTTGTACATTTGTCAGTTAAATAAAGCATTATTGAATCATTTTGATGTGATTTTTGTTTTAATTGCATTATGGAAAATATTTACTTATTTTACACCAGTAACACCATACACTCCAGGTACACAGATTAGTTTTAGTGAGCACATTATAAAAAAGCCTCTGGACACTCAAAACTAAATGGTGGAACAGTGGTGACATGCCAAAGAATGCTCCGGGTCAAATCTTCAACTTGTTCACGGAAGTCTTGATGATTAAGCGTGTCAATTCCTAGATGCATTTTTAACCACCTGAAAAAGGACACCCTTTCACTTTTCATGTTTTAAAGAAAAAGGAACATCAGTATGGCATATCAGTGCATCATAAAACAAGCCATAAGCTGTAGTACTTGAGTCTGATCTCTGACTCAAGATGTTCCTTTGGTTTACCTCGGCTGTGTCACGCTCTCGGCCCACAGTCTCATCTCTTCGGTCTGATATGAAGGGAGTGTTTTTCTGTGAAGCTCTCAGCTCTCAAAGCAAGCCGATGCTTTGCAAATGCTTGCAAACATATAAATTTAACAATTGTTTTTCTCTGTTATGAACAGAACTGTTCGTGACAATCAGCGCAGCTCATTTTGCCTCTACTCTGAGCTTGCTCATTTTTATTGTTGCACGATGTGGGCCTACTTGAAAAGCACTATAAACAATCACACTATGTATTATTGACTCTATTCAAGATATACTTTGTACACTCACTGTTGTATATGCTTGGGCTCCCTAAACAATTAGATGATTTGTGAGGAGAAAAGTCAACCCAGTCTCATGGCAAAACATGAAACAGTAAGGAAAGAGCAATCTGTTCGTGTGCGCTGGAGACAAATTGTTCCTTTTTTTCCCACTACAGTCAGCAGGACTTTGAATGTATAACAGCAGGAAGTATGTTTCATGTCTACAGCACATATGTTGTCGAGAGTCTTTGGAGGGGACGCGTCACTCTGGCAACAGCAATAGAACAGATCTTTGAAGAAAGTCTAACCGAGCCATCAGTCCCATGTGGGATTTGACCTGTGGTCTCTGTAGTGAATGGCTAAAAGACTGACACCAACTACTTTCCAAATAGAGACTTTCCCCCCATTTAGAAGTGGAAAATCTTCACTTTGTGCACATGGTGATGAATAAGATGAGAAATCACTTGTTATGGTGACTATGTAGGTGCTTAGTAAAAATTTTAAAAAATAAATGTAATAGACTATTTAGTGTCAGAGCAAAAATATGAAATTAAACTATAGTTACTTACGGAAATGTTGGCGTGGACTACATCAGTAGTTTTTTCTTTTTTGTAAAAAGCTTATATATCTGGGACAGGAACACTTAAAGAATCAAATGGTAAAAATGTGGTTAAAGTGCAGACTTTAAGCTTTAATTCAAATTGTTTAACAAAAGTATTTCTATAGTGTTTCCATCCTTTGCAGTCAGTGACTGCCTGAGGTCTAGAACCCATGGACATCACCAAATACTGTTTCCTCCCTTGAGTTGCTGTGTCAGGCCATTACTGCTGCCACCTTCAGTTGCTGCTCTTTTGTGAGTCTCTCTGCTTTTAGTTTTATCTTTAGTAGCTGACCTACTGAGTTGAGATCAGGTGACTGACATGACCATTTAAAAATTCCCATTCTTTTGCCTTGAGAAACTCTTGGGTTAATTCTGCAGTATGCCTTAGGTCATTATGCATTTGCACTGTGAAGCACTATCCAGTCAATTTTGCAACATTTGGCTGAATCTGAGCAGGCAGCCCTGCACATTTTGGAATTCATCCTCCTTCTTCTATCAGCAGTCACATCATTAATAAACACTATTGACCCACTTCCATGGGCAGTCACACATGCCCATGCCACAACGTAGCCTCCACCATGTTTGACAGATGATGTGGTATGCTTCAGATCATCAGCAGTTCCTTTTCTTCTCCATGCTTTTTTCTTCCCATCATTCTGGGTTCATCTTGGTTTCATCCATTCTTTTTTTCAGAGCTGGGCAGTCATTTTTAGATGTTTTCTGGGAAACTCTAATCTGACCTTCCTGTTTTTGAGTTTAACCAGTGGTTTTCTCCTTTAGGTATTTACATTTAGGCAACTCTTGACTGAAGACTTTGACAGTGATGCACCTACCTCCTCAAGAGTGTTCTTGACTTGAGCAGATGTTGTGGAGGCATAACCAAGTAAAAGATTATGCCATGGTCCACTTTAGTTGTTTTCCATGGTCTTCCATGTCCTTTTAATGTTGTTGTCCAGTGCGTTCTTGCTTTTTAAGAAGCTTCCAGATTATTGTTCGGCCATTCCCAATGGTGTGGTGTGGTGGTGATTTGGAATCAAATCTAGATCTTTTATCTGCTTAGTTTGCCATGGAATAACAGGGGAATATGCCTCAAATGAGCTTCTGGGGGGACTATGTATGAAAATGGCTGTAATTTCTAAACAGTCAAGGCAATTCTTTTGTCACACCCATTGAATTAAAGTTGAAACTTAAAAATCCACTGTGGTGGCATACAAAGGCAAAATTTAGAAACAAATGTGTCAATTTTCCAAAACTTATGGTTCTAACTGTATGTCCGGCATATTTCTGGACAATGTGGCTTAGCAAAACAACTGTTTGCATCCAGCTAAAAATCCTTTGATTCTTCATTTAGGGATATTTATTCACATTCCCCTGCAGGTCACAGTAATTTAATCATATTCAAGCTTTTCCCCACAGATTTTTAATGATGCATAGGTCAGGGGGTCTGTGGGGGGCCTCTCCAAAAAGCTTTCATCTTGAAGAAGTTCATCACTGATTTTGAGGTGCTTTCAATCATTGTCCTGTTGCTGAAGGCCGCCTACTTTTTTCAGTTTCACTTTCTTGACTCTCTGCATGACATCTCCAGCCAGATGATATTTAGTGGAATTACTTCTTCCCTCTGTCTGTGCAGTGGTCCCTATGCCACCGGCTGCCACACACACTCAAAGCAGAATATTTCCACCCCCACGCGCTTAACACAAGGCTCTTTTTATCTAATGAAATAATGCAGTTTTATGTAAAACTTTCCTTGCCCTTCCAGATTTCATCTTGACTTCTTCAGTCCGCCTTAGCTGATATTTCAGACAGTGGGTGCTGGAAGCACTTTAATTTCCCTTCATAGTTTTCCATGGGTTTTTAGACAGGAGTTTGTGTCTTGTCTAGACTAACTTCTGTGTGGTTTTTTTTTAAACTTTTCATTTAGGCAACAAAATTTGTGGGTTTAGGGAAAGGATCATATAGGTTTGATAACCTTAACAACATGTTAGAAGGTAAACTTCCTCCATCCACAGGCTTCTCTATCATTTGGCTACCATTTCGTGGCATAAATTTCAGAAGTTAAAGGCCCTCTTTTGAAGCCAGTATGTGACATGTTAGAAGCGATACAGTGATGCTACCCTCCCTCAGCCTGGTTCTGCTGGAACTTTCTTCCTGATAAAAGGGAGGTTTACCGCCCCATTGCTGCTGAGTCCTTGTCCAAAGGCAATTATTGGGTTTCTGTAGCCAGTCTTTCCTCATTGCCACTGTGTCAATAGTGTTATTTTGTAAAAGTAACTTACATCGCACTGGGTTATGGCAGTAGTGAGACTGGAGTTGGGCAAACTTTTCCATAGTCCTTTTGTCCCCATGTGAGATCATCAATAATGTCATTGCTGCTGGGGTGGGTTGTGAGAGAAGGATAAATGTGCTCTCATTAAGGGAATATTATCCCCCTTTCATAATGCTTACTGTGTGGCGTAAACAGAAGAACAGAGCTCTAGAGACATGGGGAGTTTATTTCCCACTTCCATCATGAAGAGAAGGAACATAGGCTATGCCAACATGAGAACCATTCTTATATACAGTGATAAATGTTTTAGTGTACAGTAATTAGTGACAAATATCACCAGAACAGTTATACCAGTATTAAGACACAATTTGCAGATGCTCAAGTGCAGTTGCAAGTGTTGATTATATGCAGAGATACTGACGTGAAGCTATATCAGAGCAGATTCAGTTTAATTAGAATCTACTGTAATGCCAGGGTGCTGGAGAAGAAAGTTCATCCAATCTTTTTGATTTTTCCTACCCTCACCTATGGTCATGAGTTCTGGGCAGTGACCAAAGGAACAAGATGAGCCTCTCTGAAGGGTGCCTGGGCTCAGTGAGAAGGGTAAAAAAGGAGCTTGGTCATTCTGGAGAATCTCAGCGTGAGGTTGATACCCTCAACCTTGAAAGGAGCCAGCTGAGGTGGTTCGGGAATTAGACCAGGATGGTTCCTAGATGCTTCCTAAGTAGGTGTTTTCAGGAATATCCTACAAGGAGAAGGACCCGTAAAAGATCCAGGATATGCAGGAGAAATTATAACTCTGGGTTGGCTTGGGAACACTTACTGTCAGTACCAGAAAAGCTGGAGGAGGTGGCTATGGGAAGGGAGGTCTGAGTATCTCTGCTTAGACTGCTGCTCCCAAGACATGGACCCAGATAAGCAACAGAAAATGGATGGATGGACAGATGGATGGAAGAATCTAATAATAACGATACAATAATTCAGTTCATTAATGGGAAAATTATCTAAATATTGCCTTGATTGCCCAGCTATTAAGGATTGCTCTGACCATCCTAACTCTACACACATATAAAGGACCTCTCAATATCACATTCCAAAGCACAGAGTAAGCAGGCAAGGTTAATGGCATAAAGGCAAAGTCTGGCAGCTCAGCAGCCATCCTGAAAATGCCTTTGAGAAATTATTTTAAAGACCCCATCAAAGTTATTGGGGAAAGAACCATAACTGTTTTCAGTAGTCACTGGAACGTTACTGCATATATATAAAAACTGATTTAAAAAGAATTGATTACAATGACATGTTAAACATTTTCTTACTTTGCCCTAAAAAAAAGTTTAAAAGGTTTTTCTGTTTGGAAGTGATGTTATTACAGTGCATGCATAAAGTTACACAACATTTCAGGTTCAGTAACAGCTTACTTGAGACTACCAACATGACCAAGATCTCTGCTTATCCCACAAGAGCACGGAATAAATGCTATGTCACCTTGTGGGAACAGTAAGTCGAAAAAGAAGTAAAAAAAAAACACTCTTTAATGTGTATTGATTGGGTCTTTTGAGGGACAACTGCTATCTTTGAAAAGATTTCTGTTCAGGATTCAGCAAGTGTCTCGTCTTCTCCTTATATAATGTCTTTGCTGAAGGGGCATTTTAAGTCAAATCACAATCTTTTCCTCAGCCTAACTACTTTTAGTGTCTCACAAGCGAGTGAACTGTGGTTCACCCTTCCAGCCCTTCAAAAGAGGATTGGCATCTCTTGGGTGTCCAGTCTTGGTGGGGCTGGTGTGGCAAGGGTTGTCTTTTAGGCCTTGGGACAAGAACATGTTGATTTTTCTCAATTGTTTGTAAAGTCTAAACTTTACATATGTGCAGTGCCCTTGTGTTGATAGCACAAGAACCTTACTTTTTTAAAAATTGCAAACAGAGATATAAAATACTAGGTTTCTCTGATGTAAAAAATGAGACAACTATAAATCATTTCAAAACTTTACACCTTTCATGTGACTTATGACCTGCACACCCCTGTGTGTTTGAATCTGTATAACCTGTGCACATCTCTCTTCAGGTCAAGGCACAGATTTTACAATAAACAAACCTAAAAGTAATAAATGCATGAACTAATTATTCAGCATCATTGTTTAATGTGAGCATTAAAAGACACATCCTGGTCAAAAATGACTCCAAGATTCTTCACAGTGTCACTGAAGTCCAAAGTAAATGCCATTCAGATTAAATATCTGTTTAGAAAGAGTGTTTCTAAGGTTTTTAGGTGCAAATATAATAACATCCTTTTTGTCTGAATTTAAAAGTAGAAAATGACCTGCCATCCAGGTCTTTAAGAAATGCCTACCATTTAACTAATTGATTTGTGTCATCTGGCTTTATAAATAAATATAGCTGGGTATCATCTGCATGTATGAATATATGAATAAAGATGTATCCAGAGTTTTCTAATAATATCACCTAAGGGAAGCATTTATAATATAAAGAATATTGGTCCCTGCACAGAACCCTGTGGGACTCCAGGATTAACATTTACATGCAGAAACTGGAATCTGCAAGATAAATAAGATTAAAACCAATGTAATGCATTCCCTTTAATACCAACAGAGCAGTCTAGCCTCTGTAGTAAAATGTTGTGGTCGGCTGTATTAAACATTGCACTGAAGTCCAGAAGAACGAGCACAGAGTTGAGTCCACTGTCTGAGGCCATAAGAAGATCATTACTAACCTTCACTAGTGCTGATTCTGTACCCTAATGAACTCTGAATCCTGACTGGAACTCTTCAAATAAGCCATTTGTCTGCAAATGATCACATAGCTGTTCTGCAACAACTCTTTCAAGAATTTTTTTTTAAATGAAAGGAAAGTTGGAAAATGCCCTGTAATTAGCTGAGGTGGCTGGATCATGTGAAGGCTTTTTAAGTAGTGGTTTAATTACAGCCACTTTAAAAGCCTGTGATGTGTAGTCCATTAATAAGGATAAATTGATCGCATTCAAAACCAAAGCATTAATTAATGATACAACTTATTTGAACACTGTAGGGATGGGTCTAACAGGCATGTTGATGGTTTGGAGGAAGTAATTACTGACGCTACCTCAGAGAGGTCAACAGGAGAGAAGAAGTTCAAACAATTATCAGCAGTTATTTAAGTTTCCATACTTAATGACACATTTGTGGGTAAAGTCTAAATCATTTTTCTCTAATGGATAAAATTTTATTTGTAAAGACATTCATGAAGTCATCACTCCTGAGAGCTAAAGGAGTGCATGGCTCAACAGAGGTCTGACACTTTGTCAGCCTGGCTACAGTGCTGAAAAGAAACCTGGGGTTGTTCCTATTCTCTTTTGTCAGTGATGAATAGTAGGATGTCTTAGATTTATTAAGGGTTTTTTTTTTCTAGATTAACAAACTATTTCTCCAGGCCAGTCCAGGGTGTTCTAAATCAGTGGAATGCCATTTTATCTTCAATTTATGTATTACCTGCTTTAAGGCATGTGCTTGTGAATTAAAATAGAGAGTCAAATCTTTCTTATTTGTTGCTTTCTTTCTCAGAGAGGCCACAATATCCAGAGTTGTACGTAGCGAGGTTGTGACACTATTAACAAGATAATCAACCTCAGTGGTGATAAAGATTAGACAACTGCCTTGCACTGTGTTGGCACCTGACATTGAAGGAAATAATAATGATGGATGAATCATTTCCTTAAATTGTGTCACAGCACGTTAAGATAAACATCTACTGTAGTGAATTTCCCCCCAGTGCCTGTAGTCCATGATCGCAAACTCAAATGTAATTAAGAAATGGTCAGACAGAAGAGGATTTTCAGAAAATACTATTAAATGTTCAGTTTCTATGCCATATGTCAGGACAAGATCAAGGATGTGATTAAAATGGTAAGTTCATTTACATTTTGTGAAAAGCCAATTGAGTCTAATAATGAAAAAATGCAGTGCCAAGGTTGTCATTTTCATTTTCAGTTGATTCATTTAAACTAACATTTCTACTAGGGACAGCTGAATTTTATTTGACGTTAATCAGAGAAAGGCTGAATACTGTGAAAGGTACAAAAGGTGCTTCAAAAAAGCATTTGTTTTGGGGTGTTCACATTATACAACCAGCTTATTAAACACTTTTTAATTTTTTAATATTTTCTCCCTTACAGATTTGTTTCTTTTTCAACTGATTGTACTGGTTATAGGTCACATTAGAGGTGGAAAATTTTTTGAAAAGATTTAATTTGGTCTTATATTCATATTTTTTTTTTTACATCAGAAATACCTGGTATTTTAACAGGGATTTGTTCACTTTCAGTATTATATAGCTGTATACAGTAATATACACCTTCGGCTCCTCCCTTGTATTCTCCCCAAGGGGTCACCACAGCAGATTAATCTGCATTTAGTAATTTGGCAAAGGGTTTATGCTGGATGCCCTTCCTGACACAACTCTCCATGTTGAGAGGG
>VUQH01076260.1:0-11710 GCA_015106775.1 Etroplus canarensis
ATTAGAAATGAGTACATCAGAGGGACAGCTCATGTTGAGAAGTTTGGAGACAAAGTCAGAGAGGCAAGGCTGAGATGGTTTGGACATGTTCAGAGGAGGGATAGTGGATATATTGGACAAAGGATGTTGAAGATGGATCTGCCAGGCAGGAGGAGAAGAGGAAGACCACAGAGAAGATTGATGGATGCAGTGAAGGAGGACATGCAGAGGGTTGGTGTGAGGGAAGAGGATGCAAGGGATAGGGTGAGATGGAGGCAGATGATCCGCTGTGGCGACCCCTAACGGGAGCAGCCGAAAGAAGAAGAAGAAGAAGAAGAAGAAGATCATTTGCAGCAGCAACATGTTGATCAGACTATTCTTGCGATTAACAGTAAGCATGGGGCAATATTAACTGAACCTTTAGAGATTAATCACCAATTCAGTGACTATTACTCACAATTATGTACTTCTGAGTCCAGAAGAGATTCATCGCAATTTGACTCCTTTTTAGTAAATTTAGTCTCCCCGCTATTAGTGATCAATTTGCTCAAGACTTGGAGAGGCCCTTTTCTAAGTAAGAATTAATGAATGCTATTGCTTCTATGCAATCTGGGAAAGCTCTGGGACCAGATGGCTTTTCGAGCGAGTTTTTCCAAAAATTCTCAAAAGAATTGTGCCCTATTTTGCTTTCTGTATATGAACAGTCCTCAACTTCTGGCATGCTTCCGGAAACTATGAGACAGGCTGTTATGTCTCTAATTCATAAGAAGGGCAAAAGTAAATTAGAATGTAGTTGATATCAGACAATTTCATTGTTAAATGCTGATAGTAAAATTTTTGCCAAAATAAAAGCACGACGCTTAGAAATGGTTGTACCTTCAGTTTTTTCCCATGATCAAACGGGGTTTATTAAAAATCAATTATTATTCTATAATATTCGTAGACTTTTAAACATTCTTCATCATCCCACTCCACCCGATACACCAGAAGTGATTCTTCCAGTGGATGCTGAGAAAGCATTTGATCAGGTGGAGTGGGATTATCTTTTTTATACCCTTAAAAGATTTGTCTTTGGTCTAAAATTTATATCTTGGATTCATACTTCTTCCCCTGTAGTGGCAGTTCATACAAATAACAATCTATCACATTTCTTTACATTGGAACGCTGAAACTGGCAAGGGTGCCCTCTGTCCCCCCTATTATTCTTGCTGGTAATTGAACCCCTAGCGGCTGCAGTTCGTAATGATGCTTCTATTAAAGGCGTGCAAAGAGAAGATTCTGAACAGAAAGTGTCCCTATACGTGGACAACACACATTTGTATGTGTCTGAGCCATTTCAGAGCCTGCCAAGATTACTTGACCTTTTGGATGATTTTGCGAAAATTTCGGGCTATAAAGTAAATATGCAAAAGAGTGAGCTTATGCCCATAAATTGTTCAGTCCTACAAAGTATGCTAAGCTCACTCCCATTCAAATTAAGTAAAGATAAATTCAAATATCTAGGCGTACAGATAGCAAAAACCTATAAATACATGTATAAAACAAATTGGATTGTTCTGGGGTGGGGGATGGGGGGTTATAAACCAAAAAGGATTGTATTGTTGTTGTTTTTTTACATTATGTTTGACTAAATTTTCAATAAAAACACTTTGAACAAAACAAAATGTTTAAAGATAAATAACAAATGCTGATATAAGCGAAAGTGTTTAATGAAGCTGGAAAATATTTTGCTTCTACATGTGCGGGTAGCATCCGGTTCAAGACATCAAACTCACCATTGGAAAGGTTGGAGCCTATATACTCGAGGCAGTCTTCATCTGAGGAACATTTAAATTTTTTCCCAGTCTGGAAAACAGACAAACACAAACCTTCCTTCAGGAACTGTCAATAAACTGTAGACCATTTTTAGAAAAAATAATAAAACATACATCAATGGCAGCTTAATGTAGAAGAATGCTTGGATGCTTTCATTTCTTTAAAAAAAATCATATCTCTATGGCAGACTAGTCCAAATATGGTTAGGTGTCACTTAAAGACCAATATTAACAGTTGCTATATACTCTGGCTTAATAATAACTGCTTTCAGGTTCTCTTCTTCTATTGACTTCACCAGATTACAGGCAGGTTTTAAGAACCAACAGATCTGTCCATTTAATTTAAAACTTGTGCTAAACTCTAGAAAAATCAATTGTTGTATTTTGCAAGGACACATATCACTGTTATAACTAAGTTATAGTACTATCTACAAAATCAAGTTGGACTCTTACACTGAAATGGAACGGTTTCCATACCATCCATGCTACTGTCTACAATTGATTGTGGAGAGGATTTGATCGTTCTGCCCCTCTGTTCATTACTGCATGCATTTTTGCTGCAGGGCATTCACTGCACTGGCTAAGGACTTCCTGTTGATTGTCCTGAGACCTTTGATTAAAACATCCTGCCACCCTCTATAAATGTCAGGCAGATATCTGCTGCATTTTATCCAAAAGAAGTCAGTTTGCAATAATATTGATCTTGATATGTTGACAATAATGTCTCCATGCCTTTTATGAATGTGTGGTTTTCCTGTTCTTTTTAAAAATTCAAAACTCCCAGTCATGTTTGTTGTATTTAATGCTGCCTGAGGATCTGAAGCTACACTCTGCCTTAAGTAGTACAAACAATACAGCAAGTAGCCCATAAAGTAGTTAAAATTCAATGAGTACACCTTAATATCTACCAGAAATTATCCTAAATTGTCAAACATGACAAAATCATGTATTTGAATGTGTACGCACCTCTGCACATCGTCCTTGGAACTGATTTTCAGTGATGATGAGTTTTGTGATGATGCAGAACACGGCTGCACCCTAAAACACAACAGAACCTTTATGGTATACTATATGTTAATTTAATGCTATAAAAGGATGTCTCACATATAAATCACATATAAAGATGATTTTCAAAAATGCATATAACCACAGTTTCTTAATTACCGACATCATTATTAACTCGCACTGACTGCAGGTACTGCCATTCAGCTGCATGATTAAATATTTCATTCAGTCTTATAGAGACTGCATGTGGAGTCGGACAGAAATTCTTTTTAAGCATAAGGTCAAGATATATTATTAGGTCACTCACCTGAGAAGGTGACACATAATCAGCAACATCCATCACACGGTTTCGATGGTTTTGAAGGTCTTCCAAGTAACCAAAGCCTTTTACTTTGGTCATCACGGAAGACTCAATGTTGGTGTCTTTCTTCTGATAAGCTTTTTCATGGATGAAGACCCAACTGCAGGAAAAAGATTTAACTTAAGGTTTTTTATGATCAAATGTTTGGATTTTCCCTGAAGTTTTGTTTTTAGAGGTGTCATTCACATGAGCTGATCTTTTACAAGCAAAACTCTTTCTATTTATAATTACAATTACACACAAAACATGAAAAAACCAAAACTACAGATCACTGACCCGACAAAATATGCAATGATGAACAGCTGTACAATCCGGTTGATGATACCCACAGACCAGCTCTTGACCACCACAGATTTGGTGGTCTCGTAGGTGAAGAAATCAGCAATGCAGCCCCCCAAAAAGAAGCCCATTGCTGCTTGTCAGTGCGAGTCAGGTAGCAATGACTTGGACTTTCGTGAGTGTGAGAGAAAAGTACAACTCTTCTCAACAACAGGTGCCTTCTGTTGGTAAAGCTTTCACAGTATAGATGATTCAAATAAAAGAAATTCAGTCTTACTCTTCAACCTGGTTGTATCCTTTCCTACTGTGGCCTGTGTTCATCTGCCTCTTTGAATATTTGATGCCTAAAGCTTCCTGTCTCTCTCCTTTTTCTGTGTCTTAGTTTCATTGGTTGATGACACAAACTGGACCTCCCCCTTCTTTACACAAATGAGAGGAAATTGTCTCTCCTGTCTCTCCCTCTGTCTCTTTCTTCTCCACAAATCCCAATCTCCCATGCCTCTTTCTTTAGCATTTGTGGCTTGATTTGAAAACACACTAACCACTCACACACGCACAATTAGTTCAAGGGAGTAATTGATACCCCATATGTCTGCTCTCATTTGTTCAAGGCATGCTTTCAGTAGGTTTATAATATTTTTCATCATTTCTGTCTCATTGTTAGTGCCTGACTCAGAGGGAATCTAACCCCCCACACTTGTCTGTTTCACTCTCAGTAAGCTGTTTAATAGCAGCATGTTGCAAAAATAATAAAATGGCTCAGTTTGTATTACACGGTAATTGGGACACTTTATTGGTTTAGTTTACAAGGATGCTATTTAACAAACATTACAATAAAGTGATCAGACAGAGATCATCAAAAGGCAGATTGTATCCATTATTATTTACCAGCTGTTACACAGCTTTCCTTAATGTTACATTACAACAAAGATAAAAAGAAATTAAAACGCTATACTGCTACTTCAGTCAGGGCGTGGTTTCCATTGGAGATCAAGTTGTTTTAAGATTCATTCATTATCTGTCCTATTTATTTGATAGAAGATTTCTTTAACAGATAGAAATTATATTTTATCTTGCAAATCTTTCAGAATGGCTCTGGGTCCAAACCTCCTGATCTTTTGGTCTCTTCTTTCTCCTAGATTTACATTCCTCCTTTTACAGTCCAAAGACATGTTTGGTTAGATGGGGATTGTAAATTGGCCAGTGGGGCAGATGTCAACATCAAAAACTGTCTTTAGTCCTGTGATGAATGGGTGACTTCTTCAGGATGCGCATCTTGCCCAGTATCAGCTAGGATAGACTCCAGCTTTAAAAAAATGAGAGATAGATAAATGCAGTAGAAATAGTGAATGTATGGCATACAGGAAATGCTTAGCTGGCCAGGAATCAAACTGGAGACTGAGCTGCTAAGGGCATGCACTCCACTAAGCTGGCCTTTAATGTGTATCATCATTAAAAAAAACATACAAAACTGGTTGTTTTTATCTGTTTTATTGTTAGCTTTTAATATAACAGGAGGCTATGTAAAGAGTTTCTACAGTCATTGGTGGAGACAAGTATGATGGAAGGATAACAGCAAAAGTCAAAGGAAAGGTTTACAAGATGGTACTGAGACCCGCCGTGATGTAGGATTTGGAGAAAGTGACAAAAAGATACGAAGCTCTGCTTCGTGTTGTGAGTGGCCAGGATGGACAGGATTAGAAAGGATAACATTGGAGGGACAGCTTAGGTTTGGGGGTTTGGAGACAAAGTCAGAGAGGCAAGTGTAGAAAATATATAATGTAGAAGGTCTGCTGTTAAGTGTGGCGCACTGAGAGTTATCCTTACTTTCCAAATCCCATTTTTCTGTTTCATTCCTAATTCTTCGATCGCAAACATATCAAGTAAAGGGCTTTAAGATACTTTTTACCACGAAGTCATTTACCTATTCTTAACTGAGAATTTATTAGGTACAGTACATTTCCTGTAAGAATATGTGGTCATCTCACTATAGACTTTAAAGGATTTCTGCAGGGTAAGAGAAACAACACTGGATGCATCAGAAAGATTAGAACTGAATATTTTTGACACTGGAATATAAGTAGTTTACATTAAATACATACCTCTGTTTAAACAAACTATTTTCCACAATGATGAGCCTGAAAATAACTATGAAAATCACTGGTGGTCAGACATAATATTGGTGTCATAAATGGGATTGAGAATGTGGATGTAAATTATATTGGTGTCAGATTTGGAAGAATTAACATAAAGATGGAGGAAATTTGGAGACCCTCCTGAGAAGGTATAAAATAGGAAGAAAAGAATTCCCCTGAGCTTTGTGTCGTTAACCTGCTAACTAACACCACGCTCTGCTGCCAGGGGTTTAAGAATCCCAAGATCACTTTTCCCTTATTTTCAATGTTTTTGCTGCTGCATTAAAAGTTTACTGCCAGTACCCTGAATTTCTCTGGTGCCTTTTTGAGTTCCTGATTTTTACTGAGATTACTTAGAGTTAATTCAGGATCCAATATTTAAGAGGGCACCTCTAGGTCTTTTTGTCAGGTTTTGATACAAAAAAATAATGTTGGGATGATTTGGACATGTGCAGAGGAGGAATAGTGGATATACTGGACAAAGGATGTTGAAGATGGAGCTGCCAAACGTTAGGAAAAGAGCACAGATAAGATTCATGGATGTAGTGAAGGAGGGCACAAAGGGGAACAGCTGAAAGAAGAGATGAATTACATATGAATCAAGAAAACATTACTTTGTGTGAGAACCAGACAAAAATGAGACAGTGAGCTGCAGAGTAATGTAACAAGCTAAATAAATAAATAAATAAAACTCTGCAGATTTTCCCTCTGGATTACAGCAGAAAACTGTGAAAATAATCTGCAGATTCCATTGGGCCCTGCTGATAACCAAGTCCAGAAAACAGGAGATCACAGAAGGTAGCACATAAAAATATAGCAGGTACATACACAGAATAAAGAAGAGGATCACGGGACTATTTATACAAAGAGAGCTGATCAGAGAATGACAAACAGGAGGGGGAACAAGACACAGATGTAAGCAATTAACACAGCTGACAACAATCAGGGAATTGGGGAATCTGTTCTGCTAGTTTTACACTGAAGGTTAACCTTCAAAGTAAAACAGAAAGTAACCAAAATAGATATACTTAACACAGAGACAATAAGACTCACATTAAATTAGAGACAGAGACACAGCAAACAAAGCAAAATGAAACATAGGGAGGGACATAGGAAAATGCTGAGGGAGATAATCACACAAGACCTAAAAAAACTCAAAATACGAACTGAAGCGTATAGCAAACCAAGAATTATTTCCTTTTGTTTTAAGAACTGACTTAATTCTTTGTAGCATAGATTCAACAAGTTGCTGGAAACATTCCTCACAGATTTTGGTCCATATTGACATGATCGCATCTCACAGTTGCTGTAGATTTGTTGGCTATACATCCATGGTGAGACTCTGCTGTTACACCACATCCCAAAGGTGTTCTGTTGGACTGAGGCCATATTGGGCCTGCAGAGGCCACATGAGTACAGTGAACTCATTGTCATATTCAAGAAACCAGTTTGAGATGATTTGAGCTGTGTGACATTTTGCATTATCCTGCTGGAAGCATCCATCAGGAGATGGCTACACTGTGATCATAAAGGGATGGACATATTCAGCAACAATACTTGGGTGGGTTGTGGCATTTAAATGACGCAGCAGTTTTTGAACTACTCGGACAAGCCTGCCAATCACCATCAACCACGTCACATTCAAAAAAGTCACCTTACTTTCTCATTCGGATGATTGGTTTGAACTTCAGCGGGTCATCTTGACCATGTCTTCATGTCTACACCGAGTTGCTGCCACATCACTGGCTGATTAGATATGTGTGTTAACAAGCAGTTGAACAGGTATACCTAATGAACTGGCTGGTATGTTCAGTTATAATCTGTGATGAAAAGTGCTTCTGTTGATTGCTCATTGATTGTCTTTTAATATTAAATGTAATGCAGTCAATTATGTAAATAGATGCTGATAGAGTGTGTCTACTTTTAACCACACTGACAATAAGGCTTTTCCTTTTTTGTACTATACAGGAAGGTCAGTCTGGTAGACACTCATTTGTGGTTTCTTGTAAGTGGCGCTGAAAAACTTCTGAAAATGTTAAAATTTGAAAAGAAACCACTTGGGGATATCTTAATGTACAATATGTCCCACATTAAACACCATTTTGTCACATTTCTGTACATCAATGGTATAGAAAAAAAAGAAATGTGATTCCATACTTAGAGACGACGCCCCAATAAGAGCACTGCAACAAATTACAGAGTGTGGCATTACTGACAAGTGTGCAATAACTGCGACATATGATACGATCAGTTTTCAATACACTCACAAGGACCAGCAGCATTAAAGCCTTTTACATCAGGGAGATAATGTAATGCAGTGACAGCGTTTGTGTGTGTGTGTGTGTGTGTGTGTGTGTGTGTGTGTGCGCGCGTAGATAGTATGTCATTACTTAAGTGGATCCATTATGTCTGTGGTCAGCTAATGGTAACCTAATACATTATGAGATACACATAAACACACACACACACATGCATGCTCTGAACATACAAGAAAGAACACAAGCTTTCAGCCTGCATGTAAATGTAATGTTTATCACCAAGGAAAACTGGAAAAATTGCTGTAATGGCCAATGATACAGTGATATTTATACATCTGTACACGTGAAACACTATTTGTCAGAATGTAAATGCATGAAAATGTGAACAGGGAGGGGACAATCGTGCGATGGATCCGCTAATGAAAGAGGAAACCATAGTTAGAATGATCATTATGTCATAGGAAGGCATCTGTGTAAACACTTTCCCGCTCAGTTCTTTGAGCACTGTGTTCAGGACATGCCAGCAGACCAACATCCCAAGACCACCCGATACACAAACACACCACATGAAGGAGGACTTATACAGCTTCCCTAACGCAGTAACATGACTACTTGCTATTAACATCTCTAGAGACAGTCATGCTGTCCAGAGAATGCATTTTACTGGCTTTGGTGATCATCTAACGTTTTCTGTCACCGTCAGGGTCAAAGTACTTACAGTACAAAAAGTTAAACCAGATATGCCATGTTTTTCATGAAATTTGTCAAATGAGTTGCAGTTGAAAAGAAAATATAGTCAAGACATGTACGAGGTTTGAAATTAATGTTTTTGACTTAAATGAATAAATCGTCCTTTATATTTACTTTTGTCGGAGAATTATTTATTCGCGGTAATCACAACCGTGCAGACCTTTGGCATTCCATCTGTCAGTTTGTTAAAATAATCTGGATAAATTTCTTCCCATACTTCCTGAAGCACCACCCACAAATTAGATTTGTATGATAGGCACTTCTTATGTAACATACATTCAAGCTGTTCCCACAACAGCTCAACAGGGTTAAGATGCAGTGGAGATTGTATCATATACTGAATACCAGCTAACTTCTTTAAGAAGTTAGTGGTCCTGTTGGAGTGAAGGTTTGATAGCCTTTTATGTTCATATCCCTTTAATCATTTGCAAATCTCCCACTTTACAACACCAGAGGATCCCCAAACTATCACATTTCCTTCACCATGCCTAATAGAAGGTGTTAAAAACTCCTTCAGTTTTAGTTCTATAAAAATACCAGGGTCCTATTGTTCAGAGACTGATGTGCTTGCCTCTTATTCAGTTTTGAGCCTCTCACTTCTCTTTTTGTTCTTGTGAGAGCCAGTTTGCGCCAGTTTTCTGAAAGGAATAGCAAACACCTATGTATGATATCCTCAGTTTTCTTGCAAGTTCCCATATGCAATAGCCTACATTTATTATAACAAAAATACTCTGAGGTTCAGAAAAAAGTTATTTTTGGCCCATTTTGAGAATTCAATCAAACCCACAGACTGGTAATAAGAAACCATACTGGATGCATTCACCAAATACCTGTGTTCACCTGGCAGAGATCCTCTCCTGGTCCCTCAGCACCAGCTTGATTGCCAAGAAAGCCCAACAGTGTCTCAACTATCAAAACAAACTACACTCCTGAGAACCAAAACAAAATGTGTCTTTCAGTTTCTTTTTTCTTTTTCCTATCTATTTGGGCCTTAAAAAACACTGTACAATTTAATTTTTTAACATATTTTTGTTCTTAATTTCACATGGGAGGACAGTTTTAGTGTGAAAATACAACTGAATTTACGAAAAAAAAAAAATGAGCCAATTATGGCTTTAGAGTGATATTAACCCAAGAATACATTTAATTTTACCAAAAAACTAAATTCTTTATCATTCTTGATTATTTTCTGTTGCTTGTTGCTTGCAAAGACAACAGTAGCCCCATGTATTTAGTTGAACAGTGAACTATAACACTAAAGTAGAACATAAGCAGTTCTGCATTTCTTCTATTGGATATTTTAGCGGTGATAATCCTGGAAGCATGTTTTCCTTTTGGTGATGCAGAGACACATCTAGCATTTGGTACACCTCATGTATGTCTTGCCATTGCAGCACTTATTCCTACATCTTCCTGCATGCTTGATATCCACCATCTCTGGCACGTGTCTGGTTTCTAGTCTGCATACAGATTTCTCTGGTTATGGGATCCTTGTTTTGGCTGATGGCTGATTTGGTTCACTGGCTTCACTGCTGTCATCAAATGAAGGACTATCCAACAGCTCCTCAGTCAGGTGCAATTCGAAGTCCAGGTACTGTTGAGTGTTCTTAGCTGGTCAGTTGAGTGCTTTATCATCAGATTTTTATTGGATCCAAGCGTTTGTGATGGCAACATCAAAGAAATGGGTGGTCACACATGACGTCCATTTCTTGGTCCTGGTAGACATGCGATAAAAGCTCAGCATTGGGTCACACTAGTCTACTCCACCCATGTTGTCATTGCATTCTCTGATCACTGCTGATCATCTCACCTGGACATGAGCCTATCTTTGTTGGATCATAGAGTACAGATATCTCCTGGATCTTTCCCATACACAGTAGGGGCCATCAGCATTGATTTTTTTGCCAAACCATTTAGTGACTGCCAGCTCAGACCTCTTCCGGACCACCGTCATTGATGCTCCCCTCCTTTCTTTTCGCAACTACTTATCTCCTGGTAGTTGACATGGCTTGGGTACTCGGTTTTTCATTATGGTTCCATTTGCTGAAAGACCTTTTGCAGGCAAAGCATCCATGAGATCGATTGCTGTGAAGGAGCGATCAAAGAATACAGAAGTTCCTGTGGGAACAGGTTCAACCAGTCGCAAGACTGCTGCAGCTCCAGTTTCCAATATTTGGCCTCTGAACGTATCCTTCCCTTGGTACGCTTTAAAATCCAACACCAGACAATATGAAGAGGCGCAGACAAAGACATTTAAGCCAGTAGGATTTGACTTGCCTGGGAGATATAGCCTGACTGGGCAGCAGCCTTGTGAAAGGGATGATTTGCTCATCAATGCAGACCTTGTTATACCTTGAAAGGCTGAGGCAACCTTGCCTCACATGGTCAAGCAATGGTCTAACTCTCCAAAAATATCCTTTGTCTCTTCCGTAACATTCAGGTCATTGACAATCTTGAGTGAGCTTCTCAGCTTGTAGAACCTATTCCTTGTCATTTTTCTGCTAATAACTGGCCCTTTATTTTATTTTTAGCCCAAAAAATTTTAACTCTGGGATAGCCAAGGCAGGCCATGTGTACTGAAAAGCCAAAGAAGTAAAAATCTTGATTTTTGGGGCATATAAGCGACACTCCTGTACTTTGCAGCTGTCTTTGATTTGCAAAAGCTGCCGAATCTTAAAAGATTTTATCGTCGATGTACTGCGATGTACCCCTTGCAGTTTGCGTATCGTTCCAATCGCTCCACAGATGACGCTATCACTACAACCCTCCATTTGGCCCTCACACACCTGGACTGCAAAGACACCTATGTACGAATGCTGTTCATCGACTTCAGCTCAGCATTCAACACAATAATCCCTCAGCAGCTCATTGAGAAACTGAGCCTGCTGGGCCTGAACACCTCTCTCTGCAACTGGATCCTGGATTTCTTGACTGGGAGACCCCAGTCAGTCCGGATCGGGAACAGCATCTCCAGCACCACCACACTGAACACTGGAGCTCCTCAGGGCTGTGTGCTCAGTCCACTGCTGTTCACCTTGCTGACTCATGACTGTGTAGCAATGCACAACTCAAACCATATCATCAAGTTCGCTGATGACACGACCGTGGTGGGTCTCATCAGCAAGAACA
>VUQH01076265.1:2668-14321 GCA_015106775.1 Etroplus canarensis
CGGCTTGTGACCGTAAATCTGCCTCACGTCGTCGCTTTTCGGAGGCAGGTCACCGCTCAGCCTTTCGGTATGGCGATGTCGACGTTTCAGAAGGTGACCCTGGCGACGTGCCTCGTGCTGTGCGTCGCGTTGCTGCTTCCTAGGATGCTTTTATCCAGGGGGAGGAAGGATGCTGCGGAGCGGCCGGACGGTGCGTCGCCTTTCACGCTGGCTTTGTTGCCTGTGCTGTTCATCTGTTTGCTTTTTTTTAGACAGCAGCTAGAGACGAGTCAGTTATTACAACTTAAAATTGCAATAGCGTGTTTAATTGGTTGGTATTCCGAGCCTAAACGTGTGCTCCTTTATGCATCATTATGCCTGTAGTAGCACTTTCCTCCCTGGCGGGGGCGCCAAAAACGCGTTGGAACGTTTATGTGCACATGTGGCTTGAGTTCAAAGCTTTTCTTATTTGTTTGCCTCACAGCCTGTGATTTAAATGATTTTTTTTTTTCATTTTAATTAAAAATGTACACAAACTAAAAAGTGGTGCCTGCATCTGTATTCACTGCTTTGTTGAGCCACCTTTTGCAGCCATTACAGGATGGGTTCCGCTGGTGCGCAGCTATCTTTAAGTCGTGCCACACATTCTCAGTTGGATTGAGGTCTGGGCTTTGAGTGATTCCCCCCTCCCCCCGATTGTGATTGACTAGGTTGTTCCAACACATCAACACGTTTCCCCTTGAACCTCTTGAGTGTTGCTTTAGCAGGATGATGAGGGTCATTGTACTGCTGGAAGGTGAACCTCCGTCCCAGTCCCAAACACCTGGAAAACTCAAACAGGCTTTCCTCAAGAATTTCCCCGTGTTTGGCACCACCCATTCTGACCAGTTTCTCGGTCCCTGCAGATGAAAAAAATCCCCACGGCATGATGCTGCCGCCACCGTGCTTCACTGTGGGGATGGTTTTGGGTCGATGCCAGACAGTGTCTTTTTCTTTATTGCCAAAAGTTCAATTTTAGTCTCATCCGTCCAGAGGACCCTCTTCCATATATTTGCAGTCTCCTATATGACTTTTAGTGACATGCTTTCTTTTTTTTTCCTATAAGCAGTGGCGGTCCTGTGGATACAGCAGTCTCTGCTGTGGAGCTTTCCAGCTCCTTCAGGGTTACCTTTGGTCTCTTTGTTCCCTCTCTGATTAATGCCCTCCTTGCCCGGTCTGTGAGTTTTTGTGGACAGCCCTCTCTAGGCAGGTTTGCTGTGGTGCCATAGTCTTTCCACTTTGTGATGATGAATTTAATGGTGCTCCGTGGAATTTTCAAAGTTCCGGTTATTTGTACTTCTCCACGACTTTGTCCCTGACCTGTTTGGAGAGCTCCTTGGTCTTCATGGGGTGGCTTGTTTGGTGGTGTTGTCTTCTCTTTCCCATAGTCTTTGTCTCTCTTTGCTCTCCCTTCTCTCTTCTCTCTTCCCTCACAGCCAACCAGTCGAGGCAGATGGCTGCCCCTGCCTGAGCCTGGTTCTGCCGGAGTTCTCTTCCTGTTAAAAGGAAGTTCTTCCTTCCCACAGTCACCGAGTGCTTGCTCATAGGGGATGATCTGATTGTTGTTTCTCTCTAATACTGTAGGGTCGTTACCTTACAGTGTAAAGCGCCTTGAGGCAACTTTTGTTGTGAATTGACACTATATAAATAGAACTGAATTGAATTGAATTGATGCCTCGTGATGAGTGGTTTTGCAGACTCGGGGCTTTTCAGATCTTGGTAACACCAGATCTTATTTAGGAGCTTCAAAGCAAAGGGGGTGAATACAGATGCAAGTTTTATTAGATATTTTTAAAAGATGTTTTGTTTCATTTTACTTCACCAATGTGTACTATTTTGTGGAAAATTTTTACTTAAAAATAGGATAATTTGTTTAAATTACAGTTTGTCGCCCAAAACGCCAAGTGGGGTGAATACTTTTGCAAGTCACTGTACTGATAAAATACATAAATGTGTATCAAGTGTTCCTTTTTTTACTAGATCTACACAGACAGCAGGTGAAAATTAAATCTTCTGGCAAAATTATTCATTGAACACTGGTGTATTTAAATACAACAGTTCAGTAATACACCTATGTGCCTCTTAACAGTGTGAAAAATTTTATTCCTGTGGCGAAGATTTCAAGGTTTACCCTGCTTCTCATCTGCCTCCCCCACTGCAGGTTCAGGACGTTTTCCTCCGATGATGCATCGCCAGATGGCTCCAGAGAACCGAGGCCAGAGGGCCGCAGGGTCCGGCCTCTCCAGGGCCCACAACACCGAGGCCATAGCTAGGGCCAAGGGAGCAGGAACAGGGGCAGGAGCTGGAGGCAAATCCAACCTGGCAGGACAGATCATCCCTGTGTACGGCTTTGGGATCTTACTCTACATCTTGTACATACTGTTTAAGGTAAACTACCACCAGCCAGTGAGGAGAAATGATGTGAAATGTTGCTCAAATTCCTTCTATGTAGCAGTTACGATTGCAACCCAAAGTCCATCAAGGTTGGGACTCCGTGTAAAATATAAATAAAAACACAATGCAATGATTTGCCAGTCTCATAAACCAACATTTTATTCACAAAAAACATAGAAAACATCAAATGTTGAAAGGGGGATGTTTTACTTTTTAAAGGAAACTATAGCTCATTTTGAATTTGATGGCAGCAACACAACTCAAAAAAGTTGGGACAGGGCCATGTTTACCACTGTGTAGCATCTCCTCTTCTTTTACAAACATCTGGGAACTGAGGAGACCAGCTGCTGGACCTTCGGGACAGGAATGTTGTCTCATTCACGTCGGAAATAGGACTCCAGTTGCTCAACAGTCCTGGGTCATTGTCATATTTTGGGTCTCACGATGCACCAAAATGTTGAAAGGTCTGGACTGCAAGCAGGTCAGTGCAGCACCTGGGCTCTTCTACTGTCCAGCCATGCTGTTGTAATAGCCGCAGTATGCAGCTTGGCATTGTCTTGCTGAAATATGCAGGCCTTCCCTGAGAAAGGCGTCATCTGGAGGGGAACATATATTGCTCTGAAACTTGTATATACCTTTCAGCATTGTTGGTGCTTTTCAAGATATGCAAGTTGCCACTACCATAGGCACTAATGAACCCCCATACCATCCGAGATGCAGGCTTTTGAACTGAGTGCCGATCATAAGCCAGGTGGTCCCTCTCCTCTTTAGGACGCGGTGTCCATGAGTTCCAAAAAGAATTAAAAATTTCAATTCTTCTGACCACAGAACAGTTTTCCACTTTGCTTTAGTCCATTTAAATGAGTTTTGGCCCAGAGAGGAGGGTTGTGTTTCTTGCATTTGTGGATGGCACAGTGAACTGTGTTCACACACAGTGATTTCCGGAAGTGTTCCTGAGTCCATGCAGTGATTTCCGTAACAGAATCACCCCTGTTTACAATGCAGATCGCCAGCATCCGATATTGGTTTTCGGCCGTGTCCCTTGCACACAGAGATGTCTCCAGATTATTGGAACCTTTTGATGATGGTATGTACTGTAGATGATGGACTGTTCAAAGTCTTAGCAATTTTATATTGAGCAACATTATTCCGAAATTGGTCCACAAGTTGTAGATGCAGTTTCACGCAGATCACCGAACCTCTGCCCAGCTTTACTTCTGAGGGACTCTGCCTCTCTAAGGTGCTTTTTTTTAATACCCAGTCACATTACTGACCTGTTGCTTGTTGACTTCATTAGTTGCAACACGTTCCTCCAGCTGTTTCTTTTTAGTACAACTTACTTTTCCAGCCTTTTGTTGCCCCTGTCCCAACTTTTGTGAGACGTGTTGCTGCCATCAAATTCAAGATGAGCTAGTATTTTTAATGAAGTATTAAAGTGGCTCACTTTTAACATTGTTTTGAGAATAACATTGTTTTATGAGATTTGCAAATCATTGCATTGGTTTTATTTATATTTTACAGTGCCCCAACCTATTTAAAACTGGGGATGTATAATCCCTTCCTAAAATTCCTGAAATTAAATAATAATAAAACTGAAATGCTGCTCGTTGGCACCAAATCTATGTTATCCAAATCAAATAATTTCACTCTGTTTCTTGACAACTTGTCCATCTCTCCTGCCCCTCAGGTTAAGAGTCTGGGTGTCGTCCTTGACAGTACACTCTCCTTCACTTCTCACATCAGCAGCATAACACGATCAGTATACTTTCATCTCTGAAATATCAACCGTTTGCGCCCGTTCCTCACACCTCACACCGCCGCCATACTGGTCCATAGTCTTGTCACCTCACGACTTGACTACTGCAGCTCCCTTTTGTTTGGCCTTCCTTGGAAAACTCTCCACAAACTGCAGCTTGCACAGAATTCAGCAGCACGCATTATCACAAGATCTCCGTCCACCTGTCACATCACTCCCGTTCTTCAAAACCTTCACTGGCTGCCAGTTATCTACCGAATACAATATAAAATATTAATTCTCACTTTTAAGGCCATTCGCTACCTCGCTCCTCCATATCTCTCTGATCTCACTCACATCACCATACCTTCTCGCACCCTCAGATCTTCTTCTTCTCTGCGCCTGAATACTCGGTCTGTTCGCCTTATTACCATGGGTGGGAGAGCGTTTAGTCACGCTGCCCCCCAGTAATGGAATTCACTTCCACCAGACCTCCGTAATATTAGTTCTCTTCAACACGTCAAATCCAGATTAAAAACGCATCTGTTCAGGATTTCCTATTGTCTGTAAGAAGAAAATGTGTTCAGATGTTGTCCATTTATGTGTACGTTTTATCGCTTGTTTTTAGCATATTTATCTTTTTTAATGTTTTTAGTGTTTTAACTGCTCTATTTGTACAGTGACCTTGAGTGTCAAGAAAGGCACCCTCAAATAAAATGTATTATTATTATTCATTTACATTAACTGGCACAGTGTTAATGTCTTTATCAAAGTACAGTCTTCAAAGCCATAATGAAATATAAAGTGTAGTCTTTCTTCTCTACAAAGAACTGCCGATAAAGGTGAGCATGCCAGCGGTTTGAACACTGTGGGATTGTGGGATTTGTTGTGATGCTCTTTAATCCTGTTATTCTCTCTGTTAGATCACATCTAAAGGGAGCAGCAAACCGTCAGAGGGCAGACTTCCTGCGGTACGCTCAGAGAACCTGAAGAGAAAGATCAGTAAGAGTCATTCACTGTCACTTTGCAGCCATTTAATTACCTGCACCTGCTAAATGAATCTAATGTTGTGTTCTGACAAGCGACTGCAGAGGATGGCTGTTACAGTCGTTATTGTCTGATGAGCTGATGCACTGCAGACATGGAAGTGCCCCTTTAGAGAAGTGACTTTTCCTCTTTGCTGGTTGTCCTCTTACTCAGAGCGTCAGCATCAAGGGAGCATTTCATTAATTAATAAAAAGCTGTTTTGCGCGTCACATCTGCATAAAGTCGCCCACCCTCAGAAGTCTCCGCATCTGACATGCACGTTCATCTTCAGTGCATTAAACTAATGAGAAAACCCCCCCCCAGGCTGTAAGACAACTGCGCATTTTCCAGATGATTCTAACGGCCTGTGCTTCAGCGCGCTGGTCGATATTTTCCGCATTATTTAAACTTACTGTGACTCTTAACTTCGTCTCTTCTTGGCCCTCCAGCTGACTTCCAGCTGGCTCAGCTGCAGGAGAAACTGAGGGAGACGGAGCTGGTGATGGAGAATATTGTTTCCAGCGCCCACCACAGTCCTGACAGGTGGGTGTGTCCCTTTTAGGGCCTCATTTTGCCTGTGAGCAAAGTCCTTCTAAAAGCAGGTCTCACCGCTCGGCAGATATCTTGCGTCTCCTCCAGGAATTTTTTTGAGCCCTTATTTTGTAGCATTATCTAAATTAACTTTAGAGGCATTTTATCTAAATTTATCATTTTTTAAAAAAAAAATCCATACCAGCTGACCGTCTCTTCAACTGAAAAAAACATCAAAGTCCCTGCTGTCATCAGTTTTTTCAAAATAGTTTAAGGAATTGTCTAGAAATGTGGTTTAGCCAACTCCTTTAAATGTTTAGACTTTTAAATGTATTGGGCCACCTACACAACAAGAGCTTTCATGACATCCCATTCTAAATCCATTGGAACTAATATGGAGTTGGTTCCCCCTTTGCAGCTTTAACAGCTTCCACTCTTTTAAGAAGGCTTTCTACAAGATTTTGGAGTGTGTCTGTGGGAATTTTTGCCCATTCATCCAGAAGAGGGACTGGCTCCCACTCTCCATTCTAGTTCATCCCAAATGTGAATTAGTTAGTTAGTTAGTTAGTTAGTTAGTTAGTCGGACATGTACAATAAAAGAAGACAGAATAAAAGGTATTTGTATACACACAAAAGAGCAGCAAACAACAACAGAGAAAGAGAGAGAGAGCCCCCAGTGGTGAGTCCGAAAAGGAGTAGGAAGAAGTATATAAATATTAAATCCCACCCCTCACTCACTCGTCTACCATTCAGCCAGTGTCACCTTAATTTAAATTCTTAGGTGCAATACACTTACATGCACATACATATATTCTTACACACACACACACACACGTAGGCAACATTAATTAATGTCCACATTACTTTTTAAATTCCTTCTTATCAAAGATTGTTTCGATATTGTTCCAAATGCACGTTTCGAAACATCTTTTTGAAATGAGTTCAATGATGAATTGGGTTTGGCCCAATACATTTGTCCATATAGTGTATCTGGTACTGTGGTTCTATGAAAATGGGCTCTCCACTCAAGTTAACATAGAATGATGGACACTTTAAGACCCTGTATTTGTATTTTTGATATGCAATAGCAGATTTGGTGGCCTGTAGAAACTACAATTTTGCAGGTAGGTTTTGTTCTCAGCTTCCTCGAATACAAGGCGCATAATATGCTTAAAAACTGCCCAGATCAGGTGACTGGTTTACAGATATTAAAGCTTACATACTAAAGACGAAAAAAACCCATGTCTTTCCTGACACGAATAACTTGTTCTTCCACAGCAAAGGTAACTCAAAGCAAAGATGTTTGTTCTCTGATTGCTGTATGCTGCAGAGCTTTTAAGATACTCATTTAAAGTTTACTCCCCTGTTTCGCGTCTGCAGGGTGAAGGGCGTGATGGCAGATCAGGAGGAGAGTCTCCTGCAGCAGCTGACGGAGATAACTCGGGTGATGCAGGAGAGCCAGCTGGTGGAGGGGATGGCTCCAGAGCAGAAGCCCCAGCACGACTGGGAAGGTACAAAGAAAATGTTTTCACTTAGCACTTTGTAGAATGAATTGTTTTTTCTACCCCAGTGTTCATCTTCTCTTTGCCTTTAATGTGCTTTAATACTTTCTTTGGCTGCTGGATTTTCTTGCGCCATCTTTTTTTTTTCCGTCTGTGTCCATAGTTGTAAAAAATTAAGCGCCTTCACAAGAATGTTAACAGAGCCGTGAAGCTGAGTTTTTGCTGCTTGGGGCTCTGCTTAAGGTGGCGACATAACCACTGTGTTGTACTGATGAGCGTGAACGGGAAGCAGGTGGAATGGTGAAGATGCAAGAAAGAGAGGCAGTGAAGGTGGATGAGTTTAAATACCTGGAGTCAACCATCCAAAGCAACAGACAGAGCACCAGAGAGGTGAAGAAGAGAGTGCAGGCAGGGTGGAGTGGGTGGAGACAGTGGCACTGGAGGATTGGGAGATGGCAGAGTTGAGGAGGGTGAGATTTTCACTGGGAGTCACCAGGATGGACGGGATTAGAAATGATCAGAGGACCTGGTCAGGTGGAGAAGTTTGGAGATGAAGTCAGAGAGGCAAGGCAGAGATGGTTTGAGATGGTTCAGGGGAGGGATAGGGGACATACTGGACAAAGGATGTTGAAACTGAAGCTACCAGGCATCCAGGACCACAGAGAAAGTTCATGGCTGTTGCGAAGGAGGCCAGAAGAGGGTGCAAGGGATAGGGTGAGATGGAGGCAGAGGAGCCGCTGTGGTGACCCCTAAAGAAAGCGACCAAAAGAAGATGTGTATGCAAAGACCCTTAAATAAGTTGATAATTTCTCCTTTTATTCCATCTTTTTATTTCGATAACATTTGCACGTAGTTGACCCTATCATGTTCATGGGTGCACTCAGTTCACAGAAAAATCAGATCTCGTGTTTGTGTGTGATTTCCAGGGGTAATGTTTGTCTGTAGCAAACTTTCAAATCGATTGTAAGAGTTCCTCACAAGCAGCACAGCACTGTTTGTCACGACTTGCCTTTCTGACACCTCCTTACATGTGTGTAAAGTTTCTCTTTCAGCTTTAATTTTATATTGTTCTGGCCTGAACTGAAACCAGTGGTTTCCTGAATGTCAGGATATCAAAAATGACTACACATGACTGTACTAAATAAGTTCTTACTTACTAACATATTTATTTATTTATTTTTTTTAATTAACCTGTTGATTTTGGTTATGAAGCAACACTGCAATACTGACAACAAGCTGGACAAATACTGATCAGCCTGTGCTAGTCATTTTTAATTACAAGGTATTAGATCTGATCAGATGATGCATTTTTAATACATGGTTGCATATTTAAATACAGTGCTGGTGAATAAATGGGGATATAAATTTCTTTAAACTTTCTGCAGATTATCCTGAGGAGCCTCAGCCGTACTGGGAACATTCCCACTGCTGTTGCAAGCAGCACCACTGTCCACAGAGAGACGCAGAGGCAGAGAGGACGGAAGCTGATGGGGCCGACCTGACGGAGAACCTTCCTGAGGACGTCAGTGGTGGAGATGAGGCTGAGAAAGCCGACTGCGTGAGAGAATCTGATTTGACAGCAGTGGGTAAAGATGATGTGGGACTAGAGAGTAATTTAGGGATAAATGAGGAGAAGGCCGTGCGTGAACTCAAGGAGGAAGGAGGCCAGATCGATCTGGGTGTCCCAGAGGAGGACCTGGTCGGACTCCTGAAGGAGCTGGAGCTCACGCTGAGGATGACGTCCAAGGTGGAGCGGGAGAAGATGGAGGACCTCGCGCGGCCGGCAGACACTGGAACGTCTTGCAGCTCGGTCAGACGGAGGAACAAGAGGAAGAAAGGAAAGAAAGACGCAAACTGACTCTGATACGTTGCGTATGCAGCTTGGACCTGGTTTGTGGCTTCTTGAGTCTGTTCTCATCAGACCGGCAGTAGTGTGGAAGCTGGTGATAGCATGAAAATGAATCTCCAGCCTAGTTTATCTTCACTTGAAGTGAAGAAATGTGAAAAGGCAGTTTTATATCAATAATATCAGTTTTATCCACTGGCTAAATAAATGATGTAATAGAGGTTTACCAGTCTGCATGTAGAAATGCATCAGATTTTTGTCTCCTCCATCACAGAGGCGTCATGCTTCCAGGTTGTCTGTTACAAATCTTACAGGAGCTGACTTCTTTGCTGAATCTTGTACCAAACTTTGTGCTGGTAGAACATCTGAGAACACTTATGAGATTGTGGTGTCAAAGGTCAAGGTCAAGGTGGAGCTGCAGGCATTTCATCGCTATGTATTTCCAGTTCACTTGTTAGCCAGAACAGTGTTTAAACATCAGTGCTTTAAGCTGGCGTCAGCAGCTCCGCGTGGGTACAGAGGAGGCAGTGTTTGCATTGTGATTTCGCTTTCAGTGCTGTGGAGTTTCTGCCCTAAAATAAACTTCAGGCTGAACTCCTCCGCTGTAGTTATTATACAACATGATGCAGAAAAATTCCTCAGGATATTTATTAATGATGTCAGCAGAGCAGCTCCAACTCCATTTTTTAATACGGTCTGCGCTGCCTGTACAAACTGCTTTTTGAAATGCACTGCTGGAAAGCTAATAGATAGTGACATCAAGTTCTCCTTTTGACATACAGTGGAAACAGAAAGTGAACACACCCCTGTTAAAATACCAGGTTTTTCTGATATTAAAAAGACCACCATAAGTTATTTCAAAACCTGTACAAAAGAGGCTTTAACAAAGTATTAGTTTTAGGGTGTGCACACTTACTCAACCAGCTTCTTATTCATGTTTATTTTTTATATTTTCACCTCTAACAGATTATTTTTTCTTTTTCAGTTGAATGGCACAGGTGAAAGGTCACATTAAAGGCAGAAAAAGTATTGAAATGATTCATCATGGTCTCTTTTTTTTACATCAGAAAAATCTGGTGTTTTAACAGGCGTTTAACTAACATAGTGTCTTTCTGTCTGTGTATATAAAAATATAGCGAACTGTAAATTTCATGATATTAGCATTTGCTCCAAAAATCCAGCAGAAATCAGTAAAATAAAATCAATAAAAAAAGCCCTTTATGATTTGTATGAACATGACTGCAAAGTATTTGCACATGCTTTTGACTGCTAAGACGGCACCCTTCTCAAAAACGAACCTTCAAGCTCCAGTTGTCTCCACAAGTTTTCTCACATTTATAATAACTTTGTAATTGCGCATAAATCGACAATAAAGAGTGAATAAAGCACACGCGTGACATGCTCTCCCTGTGCCTGCGTGGGTTCTCTCCAAACGCATGTTTACTTGGTGACTCTAAAATGGCTGCAGAGGCTGTGGATGTGAGAGTGTGTGTGTGGTTGTGTGTGCAGGCAGCAGCGGCACTGTAACAGATCCGCCTGGAGTCTCATGTGGTCGCCCTCTTCAGGGATCCAGGATATCCCAGCGAACACAAACTTGTCCTTTAGTCTACTCAATCTTATAGTTAGCCACAGAATACATTGGGCGTTTATGATGTCTGCGTGTGTTAAATGGCAGGTCAGCGTTACCTGTAAATGATAAAGACTTTTATTGGTCTTAGGTGCAGTTGTATTAATTAATGTTTTGTTGCATGTGAATTGAAATTCCAGCGTTTTTGGACTCTGAACTCAGCTGTGAGTTACAAGCGTCGGGTCTCCTGGTACAGCACGCCACAAAAAAAAAAAAAACCTCTGCTTTGCAGCGTTTGAGGAGGCTCAACCTACCCACAAGCTTCCGCTGAGAGTCGAGGGCAGTGTTGCAAACCGCTACAGCTCCTTCTGGAGGAAGACTCTGCAATGACACAGAGCAACCAGACCGAGGTTTGGATCACTGGCACATTAGACAAGGGGAGAGGGTGGTTTGGTGAAGTAGGGATGAGCTGGAGCAGTATCCTCCTCTGTTTTTATGCAGAGCCGTCCAGACAGAGTCCACCTGACCATTTGGTCATCGACACTGGCGGCACTGATCTGGAACTGCCCACGATGAAGAGATTTGATGCATCTCCACACAAAGTTCCCCTCCAATGGCCATCGCATGTTCCTGCATCAACCAACCAGCCAAGTGTGGCTGCACGGGCGTCCATGGTGGATCGGCGACCATGGGAAGATTGTCAACAGCACCATGAGACAAACTGTGAACTCCTTTGGTGGTACGATTACCGAACAGCCCCGCCCGAGGTATTTCAGCAACTCCTTTTTTGTAGATGGAGCGCACTTCACCAAACTCTTTGTGAAGAGCACCCATGATGCCATTTTTTTTTTTTTTTTGGCTGGTTGAAGACACCCCCTGTTTATTTCACAAACACATAACATATACGCATACATACCTACATATACCCACATACCCACTACACACTGCATACCCTTGCATCATAAAAAAAATAAAAATAAATGAAAAAAAAACAAAAAAATTAGATAAATAAACATAATAATAATAATAATTTT
>VUQH01076278.1:1858-17601 GCA_015106775.1 Etroplus canarensis
TTCAGGATGAAATCCTTGGGCCTATTGTCAGACCTACACTGGTGCAGAGGGTCCTGGGTTCCTCCTGGTGCACCACAATGCCCGGCCTCATGTGGTGAGAGTATGCAGGCAGTTCCTGGATGATGAGGGAACTGATACCAACATCCAGTAGAACACCTCTGCGACATTATGTTTGATTAATCTGACGCCGCCAGGTTGCACCTCAGACTGTCCAGGAGCTCAGTGATGCCCTGGTCCAGATCTGGGAGGAGATCCCCCAGGACATCATGTGTTGTCTCATTAGGAGCATGTCCAGACATTGTCAAGCATGCATACAAGCATGTGGGGCCATACAAACTACTCAGCACCATTTTGAGGCGCTGCAGTGAAATTTCAGCAAAATGGACTAGCCTGCTGCATCATTTTTTCACTTTGATTTCTTGGGTGTCTTTGAATTCAGCCTCTGTAGGTTGATGATTTTCATTTGGTTCCTAACACATTAATCAGTTCATATCAGTACAGATATACAGCAGGATTTTTTTCCCCCACTGAAATCTGACATGTTTTTGAAGTGTTCCTTAAATTTTTTTGAGCATTGTGTATTTGCTGTTGCAGCTATTGTAGAAGAAAATAATTGAAAGGAGACACATTATTCAAGTGCGTTTGATTACCAGCACCTGGCTGCTGTTTACCTTCTTCATTCCAGTAGTTAAAGCAGTAAGGGTGCGCTTAGTTTTTTATAGGACTGCATAGAGTTATGTGAAAACTTCCAGGACTGTGTAGGTTAAAAAAAAACTTGCGAGGGAAAGCAATAAGATGAACTGAGTGGGAATCTGTGACCCTAGCCTTGCTAACCCACAGACAGTTATACTGAGCTAATCAGCTGTTATGCAAAAGGAATAGACTTCTTATACTTGAACAACAGTTACTGTGACAGAGGTTTTTTTTAATGTATAAAAAAGGGTGCCAAGTGGACATCGTGTAGCACCCACTTCAGATAGACACCAGTTAATTACGTTATTAATAATTAAATTGATTGGCGTGTAGGTGGACTGAAGTTAACCAAAAAGTTTCTGGGTATGTTTAGGCGTCATCTAGTCCAGCCTGTCCAGCTAGTTTTCACTCATTTCCGACCAGTTCAGTAAATATTTCAGATTTTTGTATCATGCATCGCTGGACATTTACAGTTGTTTTAGGGCAACAAATATCTAATAATTTTTGAAAATTAGGCCATATCTGTATTCCTGACATCATGAAATGGACATTCACATTGTTTTGAATATACATGTGAATGGAATATATGAACCTGTGGTGTACATTTTATATGCTGACAGTTTATGTCTTTTTCCCCTGAGGTATTCAGGGTTATATGAAAGCCACCGCAGAGCCACATATGTGAACTTGGGGATCAGTGGGAATAAACATAGCAATGCGGTGTTCAGAAGATGACTGGCCACGTTACCTGCACAGTGAAAATAAACCATTCATTTGTTTTTTGCTTTATATTTGTTAAACTGAATAGGTATGATTGTCACCAAGATCTATCTTTTCACTCAGCACTATCTTCCTCTGTCCCACTCTATTTTCTTTCCCTCCCACTTTCTCCTCTCTCTCATCTTTAATTTCCTCCCTCACTCTCTGCCTCCCACTATCCACCTCTGCATCTCATCTTTCACCTCTGTCTCTGTCTCTCTTTTCCTCCCTCTGCCTCTTAATCTCTCTTCTTTCCTTATCTCTCTCCTCCACCATCCATCTTTCATAAGCTTTTTTGCCACGCTCGGGCAGTAAGTTTAGGAATAGCCCCCTGTTGACACAACTGGCATAGCTGTAAAATTTTACAAAAGAAAGAAAAAGAAATACATTTACTTAAACTGGCCTGCAGAATACCTGTAAAGCCAGCTGCTGTGCATTGGCTTTGCATCTGTACTGACAGATGCGTTTCTGCATCAAATGCCGTTTCCTTGGTATTCTATCCCGAACATTCAGTTTGAAGCTCACCTTTTAACATCTACTGTATGCCCTCAAGGAATACAGATTAGCTGAGGTCTTGATTTGTGTATTTTGTAACATAACACTCCGTGCTTTAGTGGTGTTGCACAGTCATAGATTTTCACATAAGCACAGGCTGTTTGAAGGCATCACACGTCACAGTGTGAAGGCAGATAGATAGAACATTGGAGAAATGGTCAAATCTCATTTGGACTTAGATAAATTACAAGTCTGTGTGTCTAGGAATGTGTGTTTGTCCAGCCATGAGAGGTCCAGTGACTGCATGGTGTGATCACTGTGTTTACCTGCTGGGTAAAGCAGATGCGCATGTTGTTTTTGTGCTGAGTTACTCTTTAGTGCGGTTACACACAGTAGCTCTTGCTGTTGACCTTTGACAGAATGGAGGGACGCTGCTGTGGCTACACTGTTAGGTTGCGCCATCTGTTTCAGCTCACCCGGCCAAAGGACTGAGCGCCAACAGCAAGGCAAGGTGTCTATTGCGCATCTGTCTGTCTGTCCATCTGTCTGCCCACAGCTCACACAAACTGCCTGTCCTCCTAGAGCATTGGTCAGACTTAATGAAACTTGCACACAATGATCACCTAATGGGTATCCACCCAAGGTCAAGGTCATGGTTGTTGGTTTACCACCGCGTCTCCGTTTTCACAAAGTAGGGATAACAATAGACCTGATTCACCAGCATGATCCGTATTTTTTCTAGTTTTTACAAGTGGAAAACTTTAAAGTCAATTCACAACATTCCACTGTTACTGCTCCTATAGTTGCTTTTGTCATTGTGCTGGCAGATCTTCCATGGCTCTCTTATTGTGATAGTCGGGAATGTCCCTTCGCCAAACTTATTGCGTTCCTCTTGTATCCTGTTAGACGGTGATGATCATGATCTTATTGATGACTGTTGATGAATGTGTGTGAGCCTCCTTGACTTTTCAATGGCTTTTCTCAATACAGCCACCTCACAACAAGGAGGCATATCACTTTCTTTCAGTATTTTACACATTACAATATTGTGCAAATTGTCAAGGCTCTCGAGCCGGATGAGCGACCGTGTCATAAACGTTCTGGTTATTTAAAGATAGACTTGTGCAACGTGTGAACTCTGTCAACAGTGGCAGCTATAGATGAAGTGGGTGAAAGTCTGTAGTTCCAAGAGTTCTTTGGTCCCCAGTTCAACACACGTTAGATAAGTTAGAATTTAGACTGTTTCTGGGTCAAGCCTTATGTCATAATAAGGGGATGCTATTTGCATGTAGAGGTAGGGAACTATAGGCTGTACATAAAAGGTGGATGTAGCTTCTGTATCTGAAAAGTGAAACCAATGCAGAAGTACTACACACTTGCTTTCTTAGCCAACATGGAATAACTTTTCTGGTTGTAAAAATAATTCTGATCGTCTAGTCTGTAGTCTATAGGAAAATGGCCCTCAGCTTACCTTGACCTCAGGACTCACTTTCCCAAAGAGTTAATGGTTTCAGAGGTTAATTTCAAGTTTTAGTGAACAAAAGATGCTTATTTTGTAAATTATGGCACCCATTAAACTTGGGCGGGACACCGAAGCAGGGTATTGTAGTGCAGGCTGATCGACTGATCTGATCGACAAGGCGCTACCATGTGAGCATGCAGTGTCCCATGATTTCTCAGACAGACACACCCCTCATTATGTGTGGTTTCAAAATGTCAAGATGGTAATGGACAGAATGCTTAGCTTGAGGCTACACAATGGGATACGTCCATGGGGCTCATATCATTGGAGCATAAGAACTTGGGGATACAAGACCCTGGGACAGCACATGCATAGGACTGGCAAACATAGTGCCCTATGGATGCAGGCAGCTTTCTGATGTTTCCACTATGTGCCATATAAATCTGGGGAATTCAGGACTCTCAGAACATAAGAATGATCCCATTAGGATTAGCAGTAAGAAGGGTGACAGCATGTTACAAGGCAGGGAGGAAACACAGGATTTAGTGATGGCCATGGACTCTAGATATCAGGCAGTCCTCGACTGCAAAGGATTTTCATCCAAGTATTACAATCGATCTTTATATTTACAGTTATGTTGCTTTTACTTTTGAGCCTCTGAAAATTGGGGACTGTGTAAAAAAGGCTTTAATTTCTAAATAATTAATGCAATACTTGTGTCAAAGTCTTTGAATTAGAGCTTAAATCCAGCACTTCAATCACATTTTGACTGTTTAATGTAAAATCCACTGTGTGGGTGTACAAAGGAAACATTATAAGAAAAATGTGTTATTGTCCCAAAACCTATGGACCTAACTGTAGTTGTGTGGCCATCATAGTGGACTTTTTTTTTTATCTCCTTCAGCAAGTTGTAAATAAATAAAATGGAAATAACAGCTGCTAGCTGTTCAGTATATTGCTAGGGTTCCAACCACATGAAGCAACCAACCAAATGTAAAGGTTGTGATAAACAAATGCTTATGTTACCTTTGAGCTCCATCAGTGCTGCCTACAGACCAATAGCAGCTCTTGGTAGCATTTCACATAGCCCGCGAACACGACAGGGAAAGAATCCACGACTTTAAATTGAATTCATCCACGTTTCATGATATATGCTATAGCAACCCAGGGAGCATTTCTCATTAAGTTTAGCTCCTTACATAGTCCAGGTTAAACCATATAATAAAAAACACTCTAAAAATGACACATAGCAATGGAACACTGTATTCTGAGGAGGAAGATTATCAGCATTGATAAAAACTGTTTGATCCGTGCATGTTTTTCTCTGTGTAACCTTCAGCCATATGCTGGCTCTCTGCATTGCCACTTACAACTTTTAGAACCTCTGCATTACACTGTTGTGAGTGTAGAAGCTGCAATAAGATCTAGTATTTGAAAGAGCCCCAGTCATGCTGGTAACCGGTTTTAGTGGTAAAACATTTAAAACGTTATAAAACCAGTGACATATTCTGGTTCCCTTAATGAGTTAAATCACAGAGCAATGAATAATGCTTGAGTTTTTATGTACATTTGACCACTCGCATACCTGTTCAGTCTGTGCATATTTGCCACATACATGACAGCGTGGTCACCCCAAGCGTGTGCATCTGGGGGCTTCTTGTAACTGGAGGGTGGGTGGCTCGATCCCCGGTTCCTCGAGTCGACATACTGAGCTCCTAATTGCTCTCGTCTCATCGGAGTTTGAGTGTGTGGTAGTTATAGTACTTAAGGGCATAGAGTAAAGTGCTGTATGAATGTGTGTGTGTGTGTGTGTGTGTGAACGAGGCTTCCAGTAAAAAGTGGTTTGAGTTGTCAGTATGAGTCCAAAAGTGCTATATAAATGCAGTACATTTCATTTTAAGTACACAGTTGCAAAAACGCTATATAAGTACAGGTCCATTTACCATTTGCCATGTCTCTCAAAGGCTCCTTTGTGTGGACTTTCTCCTTGTCACATCCCTTGAGCCAGTTTTTGACACATCTCAATGGCACAGATGTCTGCTGTAAGCTGCTTAGCCAGTAAGGTAGCAGCTCAAGCCTCCGACTGATCCCTAAACTCACCAGGAACTCCGGCTCATTCTCTTTTCCTCTGTCCACTCAGGTAAAGGAAACTTTACAAGTTCAAACGTTTTCAGCTCTTTGCTTCTTTTCTAGTTTGTGCTGCCTTCGTCTGTCTCCCATATTGTAGCAAAGAAACCAATGCAGAAAATATCTGACTTGACATTTATTGTTTATAATCGTTTATATCTGTTTAAATCTAGGGTATATTTTTTGTATGCGAGCATGTATGTGTGTGTGCGTGCGTGCGTGGTTTTTCAGTGTGCATCAAGCCACTATATATAAATGCAGGCGGATTTTTGATAACATGCCAGCAAAGCTTTTTAGTGGAGGCTTTTTGTCAGCTCAGGTATACTAAGTGCTCTCGCTCTCTCCCTTCATTACTTTCACTCACCGCCTCCCTGTCCCCAGCTCCTTTGCACCCTCCTCACCTCCTTTTCCTCCTCACTCCATCCCATTTTCCCTCTACCTTCACCACCCTCCTTCTCCTCCTCCTGTTGGCATCTCTTTTCATGCTGCCCTCTCTGTGTCCTTGTAACATTATGCTGATGCCTCTCCACTTGCGCGTTTCTCCTCTTTTATCGCCCATCATCCTCACAGAGATGCTCAGGGCATCATCTCTTCCTTTATTTCTCAGGTCCCCTTTACTCCTCGGCTGGTTTTCTACACTCATTTGTTGCTCCTTTGCTTTTAATTTTCTCCTCATTATTCCTTTCACGTTCTATTATTTTGTCTGCTTATCTATATTTTAATTATTCCACTCATTTTTTTCCCTACCTCATTATTTTTTGTCATTTTCTCTATTTTTGTTATTCTCTTAATTGCATCACCTTTCATCCCTTTATTACTTTTACTAGATACTTTATTTCTCAATTCCTCCTTTACTTTTCTCTGTAAATGCTTCCTTCTTTTTATTACTTTCATTTAATTTCTTTTCTTCCCTCTCCTCATTTTTTGCATCCTTACTGCACAAAGCTCTCCCTTTTACCATTCTTTCCTTCTCTTCTTTCTGGAACATTTTCTTTCTTTTTGCTTTTAATCCCTTCTTCTGTCTCATCTTTTTCTTCTTCTCTAACTTGAACTTTTTCTTTTTTCCCCTTTACCTTCCATTCTTTTCTTTCTTCTATCCTACCTCATCTTTTCCTTTTGACCTTGTTTGTTCCCCATTTCCCCCACTTTTATCTCCTCTTCTTCCTGTCTTTTGTTCTCTTTTGTTCGTCTCATTCTTTCTTTTCTTTTATTTATTTCATTGAGTACTTCAGTGGCCACATTCTTGCTTCCATCCTCCTTTTCCTGCCTGTAAGTAAAAATGTAACTTGCGCTTTGCTTTTCGCTTCCCTGATATCCTTCTTTCCACCCTCATCTTTTCATCTTTGTCTTAATTCCATCTTCTCTTAGACTTCCTTCTGTCCTCACCACCTCCCTCCTTTTATTCTAGTTTTACAGCTTTTCTCGATCACTTTGATGCAAGTCTCACATCAGGAATGTCTTTCTTTTGCCTTCTCACATCAGTAACACCCCATCCACTTTAGTATTTCTCTCACAGACCATAATGCTGTCCATTAGTGTTTTCAATCAAATCCCTAAACATCTTTAGTTTAGTTTTTTAGCTTAGGCTTCATTAGTTCTTAGAAGGAGTCCACAATGTCTTCACTCCCAAAACATGAAAGGGTGACTGTGAGAGCCAACATGCCGCTTCATGTGGTAATTTAGGAAGTTTTCAGCACTCCGGCCATGTGAGAGAATGTTTTAAAAGGCACCTGCAGATGGTAATGGTGTTCCTGCCACTGAATTAACCATTCCTTTACCCAAATGAGGGATTTGTCTCACCTTGGAGGTGAAAGGTATATGATTGACAGCCTCCTAATCAGATATCATTACTGGAAGTCATGGATACCAGCTGTGAGGCCACACTAGAGGTTCATCGAGGCTGGTGCGCCACGCAAAAAGGATTTTTCTCTGTGCGTCTCAGAAGGGACAACATCAAGTGTGATGTAGACGCGATGATGTAGGCATTTCATATTTTGCACATAATAGTAATTTTAGATTCAGCGTCCCCTTTGGTGTAGTGGTTTGCACATTCCCCTTATAAGCAAAAGATCCCTGGATCGATTGCTGGTGGGAACACGAGCCCCTCTCACCATGGAGGGTTGCATCAGGAAGGGCATCCAGTGTAAAACCTCTGCCACATTACCAATGCGGATTAATCTGCTGTGGCGACCCCTTGGTGGATAATACAAGGGAGCAGCGGAAGGTACATTTACATAGTACTTTTAGATTCATACAGTAGTTTGTGCTATGAGTGTGTATATTTTTCTTTGTCTGTTTTCTGAAGCATAAATCATAAAAAACATAAAAGAGAAAGCAAACAAATAAAAAAACAAACAAAAACAGTAGCATAATAAACAAGGGGTGTTATACTGTCTTCATAGATTTAGGCCAAACTGACTTTTTACTTATAAGAAATCTATTTTTCCATCGATGTTCATGAACTGCTGCTTTAGTCCACAAATCATATAAGTCATATAGTTCATCTACAGTGTCCAGCATTTGTTGTATTCTGGGGGGGTCTGTGATTTAACCAGTTCTTTGTGATGGCCTTTTTACATGACAGTGCTAAGATTTTGAAAAGATAAATGTCTCGCTTTTGAATTAAGTCTCCAGGTATACGTCCCAAATACAAAATCTGTGGGTCTCTATGGACCCTGTAGCCAAAGCTCACTTCCAAAATCAGTGATACATCATCCCAAAAAAAAACTGCATCTCAACACGTCCAGAAGATATGTGAACAGTTGACATTTATTTGTCCACAAACTCTCCAGCATTGCTGCTGAGTTCCTACCTGTCTACTTTTTATTTCAGGTTGTAATAAAAAAGCGAATTAAAATCTTCCACAATGATTCCCTCCATCTCCTAGAGCTAGTGGAGCTATGCTGGGTTCTACACACAAGATGCCAATCACACTCTGACAGTTTAATATTCAGGTCCAGTTCCCACTTTGATTTTACATATAATTAATTTATTTTAATACACTTTTGTAAACTTCTATAGACCTTAGAAGCAGTTTTGGAGGGTGTTTGCTTCTGTGTACCTGTTAGGATATCTATCACTTCGTTCCCTACTGCTGATAGATCTTTTTTTATTTCTTCATCATAAAACTATCACAACTGCAAGTATCTACACATATCCTTATTTTCCAAATGAAATTTTCATTTAATTTTTTTCAAAACCCTGTAAAGTTTATCTAAAGTTTATTCTGTAAAGTTTCAAGCAAATCCTCCGCATTTCGTTTTTGTGTCTGAACGCTTTGGGCCTACATTCTTTTTGCAGGAAGGGCATAAAAAAATTTGGTGTCCAAGTGTTTAAAAAGTGGTGAAAGGTTTTTAATCAATGCTCACCGCGCTGAAGTGATTGGTTGACTGGCTCTGCATGTTTTGACGCATGAAAAAAGTTTTTATTGTTTTAATGTCTTTTGCGCAGATGAGTCTGTGTTATTAAAAATGCCATAAATGTTTTGAGAAGTGTGGTGGGAAAGACCTTTCGGATGTATGAATTGCGTCAAAGCGATCGAGAAAAGACGTAATAATAATTTTTTTTTGGAACATGTTGCATGTTCCATAAATATGTTTGCATCTTACTCTGTCTCCTCTTCTGCTTCTTTCCAACCTTCCTTTCACAGACTGGCAGATTGCAACGCTGGCCCTGTTGCTAGGGGGCGGAGCCCTGGTGTTGATGTCATTCCTGGTTGCTCTGGTTGCCGTGTGCATCGGCACGAGACGGCGGTTCTACGCGCCGGTCGCCTTCATGCTCTTTGCTGCAGGTCAGTGTGCACGAACACCCAGAGCGCTGTAGACCAAACACAAGCCCTGAGTGGAAGGCCACACACTGATTATGCACTAAAATATACACACACCTAATGACACACACACAATAAGATTACTTAATTAGCCAATTTAGACAAGGTAGCTGGAAGGTTGGAGGGTAATCACACTGAAAACTGACATGCATTTAAATGATAATCCTTACTCACTCATTAAACAAAGCGTATGCACACACACACACACACACACATATGCACTCATGCATACTCACAGTCATACTCTCTCAAACTCATTTAGAGAAAAGTCTATTTTTATGATTCGGGCCCAGCAGGGTTGGAGCCGAGTGTCATGCCTGTCCATTTAATTTCCCCAGTCAGTCCTAATCTCAAGTTGGACAACTACCAAGTTTCCACATTTTCCCTATTCTTACCTCCAGGAATAATTGGAAAATTTAATTTTTTAGCTGTGAAATGCTTCATCTCGCAAAGCTGGATGTGTTGCCTGTCGGACGTTTTTCACCACCTCGCTGTCCATAACACAGAAATGAGACAGAGCAATAAAGTGGAAATCATCCTTACGTGGAAGGCTTCGAGGTCTGTATAAGCCCTGTGATTTCTCGCGGACCGTAAGTCTTTTATAATGACGACTGTCAAAACCCTTATGAAGAATGAATGTTCATAAAAGGATTGGAATATAACATTCTTATTATGCCTGGATTGACATTTGACTGCTCATTCGATCTGAATATTTTGCATGCTGTACTCACAGAGAAGCTTTCCTCTCTTCAGCTTCAGCAAAGCAAACAGACAGTGTGACATTTACGTCCTGAAGAGGAGTTGTGCAGTGAGACATGTCGCCAGCTCTCAGTATGTTCCTTTAAAATACCTCACTGAACAGAGGACTCCTTCATAGTGTCATGATGAGCTGATAGGAATGATATTTGATAAAACTGAATTTTCTATGCCTTATACCCACATTTTGAGCTACTCAGGTTATAAATTCTCAATTTTTGTGTGTTAATTTTCAATGGGATCGTGTTATTTTCAACTTTTTAAAAGTTTAGTAATACAAACCCACATGAAAAGAGACAACTGACCTGAAAAAAATGTACATTTAAGTTTTCCCATGGGGCAGATTCTTCCATAATGAACCTGGAACATGCTAAAACACGATTATGCTGTTTATCAGTTTCAACACCATGGATTTGAAAGCAGATCAAATGTCCCATACTCTCATTAAAGTGCTTTACTTCATCAGAAAAATCACTGCTTTGATTCAATAATAATCAATACCTGAAATATCATTATGTAATATATAATTTTAGAACTTGTAGAACAGAGATCAGTCATCTATGAATACTTGTCATTCAAGCAGAAAACACTAGCTGTCAAAATGTACTTGTTTATCAGTGCTGGGACACTAATAACTTCTTTAAAGGCTGTATAAAAAAGCCCAGCACAGAGGCTGGATTTTTTGGGTGAACTATAAAGGGACTTTCAGTGAATGATAGATCACAGCTACCAAATTTTTTTAAGGCTTGTTTATTTTACAACATCTCTGTTTGTATTTGCATGTTTCTGGATATTATGCTTTTTTTCCCCCCAGAAAAGTGTCTGAGTTTTTTAAAGCGCCCACAGAATGCATTCCCTTTGAAGGACTAACAGCTGATGAGTTCCCCTTTGTTCTACTGCCACCCGTCCCTCTTTAAGCAAGCTCGCTATCCCCTCTTTCTGCTTTCCTGTCCTCTTATCATCTCTTCACCCTTCCCATAACCTGCCCTGCTTCCTCTGACCTTCCTTCCTCCACCATCATCACTTTCTCCAAGTTTGATTTATTTTGTTTTTCTAAAATGTGTTAAATGAACTGAATAGAGCTAAACGACATCCCCTCCAGGCGGTCATCTTACCGGCCCGGTCGATGCAGATTTCTTCTATTCTTCTAGTGATTTAAAGGCTTTTGTGTATGGCCACTAAAAATATGTATGCGAGCAAATCCTATGAATCCAAACTCATTGAACTTCACAGGAGACTGTTCTATATCCATCTATAAGCATGTGCAAAAGAAAGCGCACCTTTTTTTGCTTCTAAGGTTTTATGCATCAGGACATAAAAAAAAAATCATCTGGTCCTGAGCAGGTGTTAAAGTTAGGTAAAGAGAACTTCAGATGAACAACGACCCATGACATATTACTTCTTGTCATGATTTATTTAACAAAAATGAAGCCAAAATGCCAAAGCTGTGAAAACTAAGTGCACCCCATGATTCAGTAGCTTACAGAGCCACTTCTAGCAGGAGTAACTCAAAGTAATGGTGAAGTAATGGTTTTCTGTATAACTTTATCAGTCATTGTGGAGGAAATTTGACCCACTCTTTTTGACAACTTTGCTGTAGTTCATTGACGTGTGTGGGTATTAATTTATGCACAGCTCTCTTAAGGTTTCACCACAGAATTTCAATCAGGTTGAGGTCTGGACTTTGACTGGGCCATTGCAACACCCTGATTCTTTTCACTTTCAGCTATCGTGTTGTAGATTTGCTGTTATGCATGGGATCGTTGTCCTGTTGCATGATCCAGTTTAAGCCAGGCTTTAGCCGTTGAACAGATGGCCTCACATTTCACTCCAATGAAGTTAGTAAGAAGTGAGTCAATTTCATTTATATACAGTAGCACATTTAAAAAACAAAGTGCTTTACAGGAAAATAGAAGTAAAACAACAGAGCATAAAGATTCTGCTGGCATACTTTGGTATAGAGATTTTGTGGTCGACTTAATGAGCACAAGGTGCCCAAGTCCCAAATCATGACCCCAAAACCGCCATGAATTTTAACATGCGAACTGAGGCATGTAGCGTTTTTTGCAGTTTCTCTCTGACCTTGGTGTGAATTTGCTGGGATGTCTCCTGGGCACACTGGAAACCCACCTCAAAATGTTTTTCACTTGTGAATAATCTTTTTTTACTGCAGAATGGTACACTTCAAATAACCCTCCCCAGATTGAGGGGCAGCGACAGTTGCTTCTCGGAGATCATTGCTAATGTCTTCCTTCTTTGGAATTGTGTTAACATACATCTGGATGCTCTAAACTGCCACAACTTCTGCTTTAAAGAGGGTGTACTTAATTATTTACACAGTGCTTCTGCATTTTGCCTTATAGTTTGTTAAATAATTAATGGCACCGCGTATTATGTCATGTGTTGATTGATTCCTTTTGTTATGTCCTGATGTGTAAAACCTTAGAATTGAAAGAGGGTGTACTCTTTTCAACACGACTGTAAAATGAACAGATACAGCATCCTGTACCTGTGCTTGTTACTGCTAATTCACCATAGACAATGCATTGGTGCAGTTTTGCTTTTGAAACCATCCCTTGATATTGATGCTCAAAAAAATATTGTCCTGAAAGATATAACGATTTTGGCTTTAGATTGGGACACTTGTAGTCAGTATAAAATTGACTTTGTGGCAGTTTTAAACTGAGCTCAGGTGTGCTTTTCAACCCTATAAATTCCATTTGCCTGTCTCCTGTACTTAAGAAGTTATAGGGGTTAAAATAGGTGCTAAAGGGCCTGTAACTTGGACAGTTTTCATATTATAAAGGTAAAGTTTTCCAAGTTTTCACTGGATATGCTAAACTTAGAGTACGAACAAAGTCAGCTGATTCAGAGGGTGGTCGAAGGGGGGCATTTGATTTTCTGTGGAATGTCCCATAAGCTGTTTTTATTTCTGTGCAAAACTATCCATGACCTTATTAAATCAAGTGCTCTGAACAGATGAAGTAATTACTGTGGGGAGTCAAACTACAAACCATATTCAGTCAAAGTGCCTACATTTTTATTTTCATCCATTACTTTTGCTTAAATTCTTCTGTTAATCCAGTTTGTTTTCAGCCTTGCATGCATTCTGAGCACATACTGTAGCTATACTTAATATTTGCCTCTCACCTCCAGTTGTTCTCCAGGCCTGCAGTTTGGTCCTCTACCCCATCAAGTTCATTGAGAGTGTCAACTTGAGGATCTACCATGAGTTTAACTGGGGCTACGGCCTGGCCTGGGGGGGCACCATCTTTTCCTTCGGCGGGGGAATCCTTTACTGCCTCAATCCCAAGAACTATGAGGAGTACTACTAGCACTGACTCAAGCCAGGAACCCTACTACGTTCACGTCTTGTGGGAGAGGTATACAGGGGCCAAATAAGGTGTTCTGGGGGACAGGGCGGGGGGTATCTCTTAAACAGCTCAATTCCCAAGAACTTTAAAAGGAATTCTTTACATTGGATTTGAGCCAATAACTGTATTATCAAAAGCTTTGACCTCACGGGGGAAAGAAACTGGTGTTCTGGAGATTACATTTCTTGCCTCAGTCAACACACGTGTTGAGTGCTGAAGCTGTTGGATATTCAAAATGACAGCCCCAATGTTACCACGTGCATCCTGGGGTGGGGCTGAGGGCGGTGAGGTAGGGTCTTAACGGTTTATTCCCAGGACTTGTGATGCAGTCCAAGGAGAACTGACATTGTTACAGTAACAATGGATGGAGATTACCAGTGATAATGCCTCTGTCTATACTGTAAGAACTGCTGTTATGTCATAACAACCCAACCTGTTAATTTTTTTTTATTTGGGAAAGAGGATGTCAGACTGAGAGACTTTTGCCACACAGTTACACGCACACGCACACGCACAGGCAGCATATCTTCACATGCGAACATGCGTACAAATCGAGCTCCGCCAGTGCAGCATCATCATCTCCATCATCGTCGTCACCGTCATCAGAATTATCAGTGCTTAGCGAGGAGCTGTTTTATTTTTATTTTTCAGAGTTCTCTTGAGCTCGTAAACTTTTACAAGGACGTGGGAGAGGATCAGGCGCTACAGTTGCGCATCATAACTTTTCATAATACAGATAGATTCCTCTTGGGGGGGAGGTAAGAAAGGGTGGAACAAACTAAAGACATTCACTCAATATTCTGTTATCGACCCACTTGTCTGTTACCGGGGCAACCCACAGGGTTTTGCACATGCAGCTGTCATGATTGATTAGCCATGGTTGGAGGTGTGAGACGGGACAGCGCTCAACTGCCTCCAAGGGTCTTCTAAATTTCAATTGCCTATCAAGCTGAGTTTCTCTGCACCATGACATTTTAGGCGTCCTTCCTCTTCTTGTCTGGCTCCTCTGCATCCTGTTTTGTGGACGGGAGTGTCCTCTGCACACACCAGAGACAGCTACAGTTTCTCAGTGGCCATGTAGACATGCACATCTGCAGTTTCAAGACTATTAGGACCTGTGTTCTGAATGTAGCTATGTGATTATATACTCAGTTGCATGACATGCAAGCATAGGAAAGAGGTGTGAGTTTCTCCTCCAAGGTCATCCATTCACCTTTGCTTCATCGCATGAAATCCAGCTGTGTAAGTGCTCAGCCTAGATACAGGTGAGGACCTGTGGCCTTTTTTTTTGTCAGGTTTGTGGTTGCTGGAGTCTAGGACTGTTTACAAATCCAGGGTTCTGACCGGCTTATTGTTAGCAAAAGACATAAATCATATACAACCATATCAGTCAAAGAAATTATACATTATGGTGAAATTTGGATTATTAAATCTAACCCTACTTAAGATACATTTTTAAAAGTTGGTGCATCTTTTAGATTTTCTGCTTCCAAAAAAGTCTCATCACGGATCCCCTTGTCTTTTTACACACCACACGATCCGTCCCAGAATTAACCAAATGTTTTAGTTGCTTATACGACCCCAGTTCCATTAAGGTTGGGATGCTGTGTAAAATATCCATTAAAGCACAATGCAATGACTTGCACATCTCATACACCAAGACTGTATTCACAAAAGAACATAGAAAACAATCAAATGCTGAAAGTGGGACATTTTACTATTTAATGAAGAATGCTAGCTCATCTTTAATTTGATGGTACCAACACATCTCAGAAAGTTGGGACAGGGCCATGTTTCCTACAGCGTAGCATCTTCTCTTCTTTTAACAACAGTCTGTAAACATCTGGGAACTGAGGAGACCAGCTGATGGACCTTTGGGAGACGAATGTTGTCCCATTCTTGTCTGATATAGGATTCCAGTTGCTCAACAGTCTTGTGTCTTCTCTTTGATATTTTGCATTTCATGATGCGCCAAATGTTTTCAGTTGATGGAAGGTCTGGACTGCAGGCAGGCCAGTCCAGCACCTGGATTCTTGTGGAATATCTGCAGTATGCAGTTAGCATCATCTTGCTGAAATATTCAAGGCCTTCCCTGAAAAAGACGTCATCTGGAGGGGAGCATATGTTGCTCTAAAACCTGTACTGTATATCCCTTTCAGCACTGATGGTGCCTTTCCAGATGTGCAAATTGCCAGTACCCTAGACACTAATGAACCCCCCCCCCCCCCCCCCCCCCACCCCCCATCTATCT
>VUQH01076278.1:17621-40338 GCA_015106775.1 Etroplus canarensis
AAACCAAATGACCCCCCCCCCCCCCCCACCACCACCACATGTGTCTTCTTCTTTGCGTGATAGATTTTCAGACTGCATCTGTGGATGACAGACAATGATTTGTGGAAGTGTTCCTGAGCCCATGCAGCGATTTCCGTGACAGAATCATACCCTTTGCAATGCAGTGCTGCCTGAGGGCCCGAAGATCACCAGCATCCAGTACTGGTTTTCGGCCATTCTCTAGACGATATAATAAGAATAAGAATAAGAATAAGAAAACGTTACAGCAGCAAAGTATAACTGCAGCAAAGTGGAATAAAAACTATAAAGCTACAAACCTAAACAATGTGTCACATGATATATATTATATGTATATAAATACTGTGTATATTCAAGGTATATACAGGTGTATGGACAGTATATGGACAAGAGATATTTGTAAAAAGTAAATGAATACCAGTATATGGACCTGAATGTTATTTAAATATCTTAATTAAATATTTAAAGTCTTTTACGCTGAGGAACATTATTCTGACATTGCTCCACAATTTGTAGACACAGTTTGTGGCAGATTGCTGAACCTCTCTGTCCATCTTTACTCATGAGAGACTCCGCCTCTCTAAAGTGCTCTTTTTATACCCAATCACATTAACGTCATTAGTTGCAACATATACCTCAGGCTGTCTCTTTTTAGTGCCACTTACTTTTCCAGCCTTGTGTTGTCCTGTCCCAACTTTTTAGAGATGTGTTGCTGCCATCAAATTAGTTAGGATTTTTCGTGTCTTACTTTGAACATGTGGTATGTTTCCTGTGCTCTTCTGTGAATAAAATATTGGTTTATGAGATTTGCTAATTATTGAATTGTGTTTTTATTTATAGTTTACAGTGTCCTGACCTTTTTGGAGTCGGGGTTGTATACACTATACATTACTTCAATTAATTTTCTCCACTTGTAATCAGTACTTTACTGATACTAATACTATATACAGTCCTGAAAAAGAAAGCTTTCACAGGACCCCATTCAGTATCTTGCAGAGCCATATTTAGCACCAATAACGTGATGTAACAGTTTTCTGTATGACTTATTCAGTCTCTCATATCATTGTGGAGGAATTTCGGCCCACTCTTCTTTACAACATTGTTTCAGCATGGATTCGTTTATGCACAGCTCTTAAGATCCTGCCACAGCATTTGAATTGGGTTGATGTCTGGACATTCACTGGTTGATTCTTTTCTTTTTCAGCCGTTCCGCTGCTGATTTATTGGAGTGTTTGGTATCATTGTCCTGTTGCATGACCCAGTTTTTAGCTGTTGCACAGATGGCCTCACATTAGACTCTAGAATACTTGGCGTACAGAGGAGTTAATGGCTGACTCCAAGACTGCAAGGTGCCCAGGTCCTGTAGCTGCAGAGCAAGTGTCTGGAAGTTGCAGTGAGGTGTTTGTTCTGATTTGCTGTGTTTGGTTTTCACAGTATGTGGTGCCAGACAGCTCCAATTAAGCCTCGTCTGTCCAGTCATTATTGCAGAAGTCTTGTGGTTTGTTCAGGTGCAACTTTGAAAACCTAAACTGTGCTGCCATGGCAGTCTTTGTGTCAGTGGAGTCAACACCAGACCAATGAAAACGAATGAACTTAGTCATGTCACAGTTCTGATGTGAGGCTGAGTTTTATTTAGGAACAAGCTGTGTTATATTGATCATATATGTATCGCATAACTTTGGACTGCCAGATAAAATGCATGCTAACAAAAGAAACAGGAATCACTGCATTAGTGTGTGCATGGATACACGGCCACTGAAGATGACTGTTTTCAAACAACATCCAAGTTCAGGCCAGTTTTCATCAACACCAAACTGCTGTCTCTTTGACTACAGCAAATGTCAGGGATCATCGCTGAACCCACAGTGAGTAGTTACCGACGGGAAACAAGCCTGGCATGCATCTGTTTTCACGGGGAAGCAAATGTCAGTATTAACCAGTATTAAATGCCACAAATAATGGATGTTAGAGCACATTTTGACAAAAGGTAAGATGGCATTTTACGCAAAAACACTACAACCTTACAGAGACGATGATCTGATAATTGTTGGTTCCATGTCCTAACAGGGTGATATGTATTTTTTTCCCTGCCCTTGGGTGCTTGGCTGCAATCTGCAGTTATATAGGTGGTTGCCATGGATCCAGAACATTTTCTGGGTGAAAGGATCATTGAGTATTTTAGCCTCTAATTCTAAAATCTAGATTGGGTCATAAAGCAAATTTTATGATTTAATTGTCCAGTAACATTTATGTTTTCCTCTCTCCCTGTGTGCTACATTATTTTGCTAACCCTGTGACCTCCTTTTTACAGTCTGTATGCTGTAAGTGCACAGGGAGGAGACACAAATCTTGCATTTTCTCTACTCCCCATTGTCATATATTTACCATGGAGCTGTCAAGTAACTATCACCCAAAAATAGGAACCAGGCTGCCTCCCTCGCCACCTTATCAAATGTAGAACTGTGAAGTCACCTCTTCAAGTCCATTTATTTTACAGAAGTAGCACACTGTTGTCTACCGTGAGCAAAAAAATGTTTCCTATGTTTTTAAGAGGAAAATTGTTTGTTCTGTCAGTACGACGCTTTACAATTTGAGGATCATCATCACGATAAACTCATCTCGTACGATATCAGCAGGAAAAAAGTACCACTTTAGGTTACAGTCCAGATATTGCTTTTTATTAAGTATACACAGGCTAACAGTAAAATACTTAATAATATTAACAAATAAGCAACTCAATGTTAAACAGTCACATTTGCATTTAATATGAATGCAAATATAAGTGAAATAAAACAGCTTTGGAAATTACTATTACTGTTACAGTCTTCTTCTTTCGGCTGCTCCCGTTAGGGGTCGCCACAGCGGATCATCTGGTTATGAATCCGCATATTCGATTTGGCAAAGTTTTTACGCCGGATGCCCTTCCTGACGCAACCCTCACCATTTACCCGGGCTTGGGACCGGCACTGGGAGTACACTGGCTTGTGGGCCCCTGTGGCTGGTTTACTATTACTGTTACAGTAATTAGAAGAATTCCTGGGTTTTTTGGGAGTTAGTTTTATCAGCCTATAAACACAACAAAATTCAAATCCACAGCTCACTAAGCAATATCTTACTGAATATTTAGTCTACATACACTACTCACAAAAAGTTAAGGATAGTCAGCTTTTGGGTGAAATTTCAGGATGCACCTAAAACACACTATAACATTTACAGTAAACTTAATCTGACCTTCTCTACACTTTTGAATCCACATGTCCAGCTGTTCAGTGTTTCAGTACTTTCTGCATAACTTGTTCTCTAACAAGTTTGATCCATGAATCGACCAATAAATGTTCTGGTTCAGTTAGAGTTGGTATTTAAACAGTACTCTTCATCATGCTGTTCACATTTTGACATCATGAGACCAAGACGACACCTCAGCAGCACCTCGCCATTGCGAGGCTTCAGACAGGATGTTCTCAGAGGGAAGTGGCCACTGAGCTTAGAGTGTCACAGAGTGTCATCAGCAGGTTGCAACAGCGATACAGAGAGACTGAACGCCTCACAGAGGTCAAGCTGTAACTGATGGTCAAGGACACAAATTATTGAGACGCTGACATTTTTGTTGTGGTATACCCACCACCGTTGTTGGCTTTTGTTTGAGGAACTCACCATTGCATGCTTCTACTTAAATGTCCTACTTTCATGATATAATATCACTGTAGAGTGAACTTTTTACATTTTCCATAAATTTAAAACAAAAGCCAAATATCCTTAACTTTTTGTGAGTAGTGTAGATCACTTTACACAGCTAAGATAATCAGCTGCTGGCCACAGCTACTGTACACATCAGGCCGATGCTGTAAAAGTTACACTTTAATATAACTTAATTACAGTTATAGTACTGTAAGTTTTATGGGGTAATGCTTTAAAATCTAGTGATGCTATAATTTTTACAGTATTTAAAAAAAATAATACTGTAATTTCTACAGTAATTATATAGCGATGTGCTAGTTTTTACACTATATGTATTACAGACCTCTATAACAGGTCAAATAAACTGCCAGAAGCTCACAGAATACAGTTGTGCTGTTTACAGAATTTTACCGTATTTTAGAAATACAGCCAGCTTACTTTAAAATCATTATGTCATTTTTACAGTTCATAATATTTTACAGGCATGACAGTGGTATCAATTTGACCATCTGATTCCATGGAAAAAACGAGAAAAAAAATTCTCAGTGTGTTCCACTTTGTCTTTACTATGGAATACTGTTATGAAGAACAAAAAAATGGCTAACTCTACGAGTCTTTAAAGCTCTGCACAGCTACAAGAGATTTCTACATCAATAAAAAATATTAAATAAATAAATAATTTTAAATAAATATTTACAAATAAGCCATTTAATGTTAAACAGCCACTTTTGCATTGTATGTAGATGCCAGTATGAGTGAAATAAAAAATAGCTTTGGGGTTTATAATTTAGAAACATTTAAAATGCAGAACTATTACAAAGCTATGAAAATTCCTAGATATTTTTGGAATTTGGTTTATCTGGCCAAATGTAGCTAAATTCAAATTTTAGCTCAGTAAGCGACATTTTTCTGATTATTTATTCAATACAGATCAACTATTTCTAATCAATGTGCTAAGATAACCAGCTGTTGGTATAACTACATATCAGGCATTTACTGCAAAATTTACAGTCACCGCACTGTAATTTTTACAGAATCATACTTTAAAAATCTAGTGATATACTAATGCTGCAGTTTTTACAGTAAATATCTACTGATGTTCAATTTTTACAGAATCCACAACAGATCTCGGTCACAGGTCAGATAAACGTTGGTGAACTCTAAATATGAAGTTGTGCTGTTTACAGAACTTTACTGTGTTCTTGAAATACAGCCAACTTACCTTTAAATCATGATGTAACTTTTATTAAAAAAAATTATTACAGAGCACAGATACAGAAGTAGTATTTATCTGAACATCTAATTCTGTGGACGAATGAAAAAAATTGTTTCCCCAATATGTTCAACTTTGTCTTTAATATGGAGTACTGTTGGGAGGGACAACAATGAGGCTAAATCTACTGTGTGAGCCTTTGGGGTTTGTACATTAAAATCACACTTGTAAAAAAGATATTGCCCTCTTTAAAGCTATGAAGCAGAAGTCCATGGCATTCACTTGACAAAAATTTTCTTTTTTTTTTTTGTAAATGAACAAGATAATTATCTCATAAATTCCAAGAAGTCAAGCTTTCAAGTCAACAGAGGCTCTTTTAGGGGTTTAAGATATTTTAAGATTGAAAATATTTTCTGAAGTTGCAAGATAATTATCTAATTAATTCTGTTTTTTTTAAAGTAAATACATTATGCTTCCTACATTGCTGCCGGTATCTAATTTATTTATTTTTTCTAGGTTCCTCCTAACACAAGGCTTGCATTCACTTGTAGAATGCTGCTGGTAATATCTGGACTGTAATCTAATGAGCTATTAAGATGTGATGGAGAGTAACCAAAACTCACTTTAGAAGCCTTTTCTGGCAGATATAAATCTCATGATGTAAATGCACACTGTATATTCTAGTATTTAGTACCATGAATGTCACAATATATTAAGGAAGAATAAAAAATAAAACTTAATAAATAAAAATCCTCAACATCTGAGCATTTCTGTGGATTTTTTTTACTTACACTGACTGGATCACAGTTTATCCAGGTTTATTTGACGTAGAGTGATTAACCACTGTAACCCTGGGCAGTGTCTCTGTTATTATTTAATTAGCCATTATTTAATTAGTCATATCAGCTCTATTGATCAGTGGGAGCTTTTCAGAATGTGACCTACATCTTCATCAGTTCAGTGGTAGGGTTTGAGATCAGTGCTTTGTTCTTTGCTCAGCAGATTTCCTGCCAAGTCATGGTTAAAGCAATGTGTGACTTGATGTGTTGTTAATCCATTTAGCCAGAGGGGGACGGAAGACCTGACACAGTGGAAAAGTGTGGTGATACAGATCACCAGTATGATATTTTGGTATGCCTGCTACTGTATTTTATACTGTATGATCACTGCTTAGTGATTGTGTTTTTGCTACCTAGAAATGTCTCTGTGCTTTGGTGGTGTAGAGGAGCCTTAGGCGTTAACACTGTAACAGACCTGGGTTCAAACACGCAGGAATAGTTAAAAATAGGTATTAAATGGAGGATTTATATAACAATTTAACATTTTCAGAGCAACAATAAAAATTATTTCTGATGCATTTTTTGAAAAATATTTATAGGCTGAAACTATGTATTAAAATATATATAGTGCCAGTCTCATATTCTTATATTATCCCACCCTTTCTTCTTAATTTTACCTGCCAGATATACTCACTACCAGATAGTTCTGCATCAAAGACGTGCTGTTTTATTGCATTAGGTAGTTTAACGCTGTGCAGCTGCCGGGATTCGAAGTGACAGTGCTACATTTTAAAATTTGTAGTCCAGAAAACAAAAGCATGCTAGCCTCAAGTAGATGCAATTAAAGCTGCTACATGTTTTGATTTCCTAATTGGGAGCTGATACCACTTTTACGTCATTTGTAATTATGAGCTTCTGACTCTAAATGGCAATGCAAATATGTTTGCACCAGTTTCAAAAGTGACCTACATTCTTTGATTTTAAATGAGACGTCTGTACAGTTCTAGATAAATAAGATTATTTATGCAATGGCCCTTAGTGGGGAACCCTTTCAAACTTAGCAGACTTGCTACAAAACACTCCTATTTTTTTTTTAAGGTTCTCGGGTTTCTGACCCATCCTGGTTCCTGGTATGTTTTAGCCCAGGTCTGACTCGTAGCTATTAGCATTTGTTTGGCTATTAACTTATTGATGAAAAGTAAAGACTCGTAAACAGAGACAGCTCTGTTTTATGCATCATCTTCCTGCAGACTGGTGAGGAACACTGTCTAATGATGTGCATAGGGATTTAGGATGCGTGTAAGTGTGTGAATGACAGAGGAAGAGTGTAAGTGTGTTTGACAGAGAGAATAAGAGTGTGTGTGTGTGTGTGTGTGTGTGTGTGTGCATGTGTATTGGCATGTTTTACATGCCACTGTAGAGATGTCAGTACTCAGCATTTATCTCTTTGTATGTTGGCACATTAAAGCACTGAACAAAAAGACTCATGCTCCGTCTCATTTTATTTTTTATTTTGCTGGCTCGTTAATTTTACTGTTATGCTGATGCTGTTTCACTCTCTTGGTGTACAATATACTAAATACAGTAATGCACTGTAATTTCCAGCCCTGCTGAGCTGAAGCTATGTGAGGTAACTAAATGCGAGAGCTGCAAAAATGATTAGCGTTAGGTACTCTTAAACATCCCGAGTCAAATTCAAAGTGAAAAGCCAAGACAGCAGTTCACACGGTGGATTAACTTGAAAATGTGCATATGAACCAAAAAACTAACTAAAATACACACGCTTATTCAGACCAGATTAAATTTGCCTTGTTTATTGGGTCATATCTGTGACAGACCAGCCTTGTTGTGATGTTTTACTTGATGTATCTGCATCCAGGTTTCCTAATAAACAGGCTAATTAAATCTTGACTCACAGGCCATTTCATTAGATACACCTGGCGAGTAAAAGTTTGGACCCCCTCCTGTCTTCAGAACTGCCTTAGTGCTTTGTGGCATAGATTCATCACTGTGCTGGAAACATTCCTCAGAGACCAGTTTGAGATGATTTAAGCTTTTTTTCTTATTTTTACTTAATTTTTTATTGTTTAGCTATAAAAGCAAAACAAAATATCACAGCTATATAATCTCATAACAGAGAAGATATGAGAATAACAGTAGATCCTAACCTTTACAAACAAAAAAAAAAAACAAAAGAAAATATATTTTTTAAAAACAAAACACACAAAAAAAAAAAAAAAAAAAAACATATATACACACACACACACACACACACACACACACATATACTGGGAGATACAGGCCATCAAAGCAAAAACAACAGAAAAAAGAGATGAATTAAATCAGGTCATCACCACAATGCCAAATATGTATTCCATTTTTCCCAAAGATCATCACCCTTTTCTCTTTGTAATCTCAGACTGAAGGTCAGGTGTTCCATACATTGGATGTCCTTAATTGTGGCAAAACACTGCTCAGCAATGGGAGGTTCCTGGCAAAGTCAACATCTTGTTATGACCTTTTTACTTGCCGACATAAAGATTTTTAATAGCTTCACATCTTGGTGGATTTGAGTCTATTTTTCCTGGGTAGAAAGGCCAGCATGTGAATTCAACGATGTACATTAGAACCTCCCTAACCGCTCTGTGGGCAGCGTCCCAGAAAAGGTTTAAGGATGGAGCAATCCCAGAATATATGAAAATGGTCTGCCAGGCAACGGGCACATCCCTGCCAGCAGCTGAACTTTTAATTTTGGAGTTGTGAAAAAAATGAGCAAGGTTTTTCCCTGAAAAATCTCTCCACATGTGTGAGGCTGTGGTAGTAATTTGAGTTTTTATTATGGTAGTCCAATCCTCAGAAGTAATTTTGGTAGCCAATCCTTTTTCCCATTTAAACCTTTATATAATTTGTTGAATGGCCCCTTAAGTCAGTAATGTTCAAATATAATTCACCGATTATTTTCCTGTAAAGATTAGAATTGTCTGCTTTAAAAAACATCTGTCATCAGAAACTGAGACTCATCAGACCAGGCAATATTTTCCTCTTCCTCTTCTATTGTCCAGGTTTGGTGAGCCTGTGTGAACTGTTGCCTTCTGTGGTCTTCTGCTGCTGTAGCCCATCTGTTTCTAGGTTCCACGTGATGTGCATTCAAAGATGTTCCTCTGCACGTATTGGTTGTAACAATTTGAGTTAGCATTGCCTTCCTATCAGCTCAAAGCAGTCTGGCTATTCTCCTCTGACCTCTGGCATCAACAAGGCATTATTGCCCAGAGAACAGGATGTTTTCTCTTTTTTGACCACCCTCTGTAAACCCTGGAGATGAAAAATCCCAGTCCATCTGGCACAAACAACCACGACATGGTCAAAGTTACCTTTCTTCCCCATTCTTATGCTCGGTGGTGGGTTTTACCCTTAATGCTGTCAAAGAATGTATTCCTAAAAAGATGCAAGTCAAGATTTGATTGCAAAAAACCTAGATTACTCCAAGAAGATGACTTATCATTAGCTGAATGAGCACATTAGAGTTTGCGTCTGTTGCCAGTTTTTTTGAATCGTTGGCTCTCACAGCCAGTCCTTAGCAAACACTCCTGCTGCCAATTAGGAGTTGTTGTGCCAGTTAGCACCATAAGGAAAAGCTCTACAGTGTGAGAGTAAACACTTGACCAAAAGAACAGTTTCTGTCTCCAGAAAAAAGAAAGAAGTATATTAACATAATTTCAACATTTAGCTCCACAGAGACATGGATTTCTTTTTATTTCTGGCTTGATGGCAACTGTAAACAGCCCGCGAGCGACAAAACGAGACCCAAGACGTGTTGTTTGAAGCAAAGTGCTTGATGACTGCTGCTGTCACAGGCACACGTTACTGCAGGGAACATCCAGATCCCAGCGAGAGTGAAGCGCTCATAAAATGGTATAACAGTTGGTGTTAATGCAGCTGCTCCCTGAAGCGGAACCTTCTTTTCCAGAAACTTAAGTCATAATTTTAGACATAGTGACAAGTAACATATAGCTCTTGTCACCTGGTAATGATTTCAGCACAAACAAATGGCTTCAAGATCACAATTACATTTCTTGCAAAAAGTAAAAACAGTGACTTCTTTGTCTGCCCACGTTGCACATTCATGACAATAAGCAGATGCTGCACCATCACTAGCAGAGTGAGAGATCATCTGGCTGGCTCCAGGAGTGAAATGATTTCTCTGTCACCCGACCGATGCCAGATACCTCCAGGAGAGTCGGTGATCTGTGATGGAGCAGCATTCCCTTGTCAGACTAGATTAGCGCTCATCATCACAGTAAGTGCATCTAACGTTGGCCACACTCAACACATTGTGTCATTTTAGCTTCCAAATCAATCAGGGTTTTCCCTCAATGATTTAACAACAACGCGCTAGATCATTTATTTCTCTCTCTCGTGCTCCATTTAGCTTTTTGGATTCAGCTGCAGCTTCTTTGCTGTTTACTGAGCCCCAAGGGAGTCGCCTTCAGAAAACATCTTTCCAAGACTCACTGGCCTATTTTACATTAGAGATTCATACTGTACCCTGTAACCTGTGGCTATACTGCCCCCTGCTGTTTGACTAACAAGAGTGTACTCAACCTCAAAGTACATGGGCTGTATTTTCAGATGTGAATTATGATAAACCTACAAACATTACAATGACTTTGGAGCCCCTGCACTCTGAAATTCCGATATCAAGAATTGCTGTGAATTATCCTCAAAAACGTTATGGCGTTTAATGTAATAACAAAGAGAGAAAAGGAAAAGAGGACAGTTGTAACAAGGTAAGGGGAGCCAACCATTAACTGATGGAGCATTGCCAGTGTTCCATCTGTGAGAAAGTAAATAAAAGCACATCATAATTAAAAATGAGTGAACTCTGCCCCTGTGACTGGGGGCCTCCACAAACTGCAGCAGTAGAAACAGAGATCAAGGATTTAAACACTAAACCACTGGCCGGTTTAGATCCTAAGTTTCATCTTGGCATCCCTAAAAATAGCAACAGTAGTAATAAAAATGCATTTTGATATTATTTTCTGACAGTTTCTTCAAATTTTATTATACCCAATATAGTGTAGACTGACAAATGAGTTTTGAGCTCTATCCAGCTGCATGGACTTCACTGTAGTGATGAACTTCACAAAAGCATCTTACAGGACTCATATCATTCTAAACATGGCTTAAATATGATGGTTGCCACTGCAATGAAGTGAGAAACAAATCTGTTCTTCACTTAGGGGTAGCCCACCTGATGCCCCATTTTGGGTCTACACAATAAAGGGAGAGTTTGTATGAAGCCACTCTCTTACCAGTTCACTTCTTCCACTGGGGCAAGAAGAGAGGCGTGGTGTATGGAAAGGCAAATCAGGTTGCCTTTCCATACGCAGAGTTGGCTGTGGCACAGGGGGTAGAGTGGGTCATCCTCTAACTGGAAGGTTCGGGGGTTCATGCTGAAGTGTCCTTGGGCAAGACACTCAACCCCAAATTGCTTCTGACACACCCATCGAAGTGTGAATGTGTGTGTGCTAGTTAAATGTGAATAAAGTTAAATAGAATAAAGTGCTGTGTGAATGAGTGAATAAGGCTTGTAGTAAAAAGTGCTCAGAAAGTTAGTTCACTCCAGTCAACTCCAGCAACTTTTCCATCTTCTTCGGTCCTGTGCGAGTCTGGAAATTTTATCACACGTCATGCCCAGTTCCTTCATGTCTTGCTCCGAGCCATGTTCCAAGTGGTCCACCCCTCTTTCTCTTGCTTGAGGGCATTCAATGAAATGAGCGGGTATCTTGTTTGGTCCATCCACAGGACGTGGCCTCCAGCGTCGCTTTTTTACTTCCTGTACGATGTTGTTTATGCCAGTGCTCCTGGCCACCTCCGCATTGGTGACTCGTTGATCCCACTGGATTTTGAGGATTTGGCAAAGACATCGCCCCTCTTTTTCAGTGTTGCTGACGGCCGAGATGTAGCTACCCAGGTACCTGAAGTCCTGCACCTCTTCCAGTTCTCTGCCACATACAGTCGTCTTAATAGTGTTTATGCACTTTATTCTTCTCTCTCATTTTTTCCTGGATGTCCTTTTGAGTGTGAGCGAGCAACGCAATGTCGTCTGCAAAGTCACAGTCTTCAAGTCAGGCAGCCAATCCCCACGCTAGCCCCTTCGATCGGCCTGTAGTTCCTCTTTGCATCACCCAGTCAATGAGAACCAGGAAAAGACTGGGCAAGATGACACAACCTTGTTTGACCCTGGTCTTCAACTCACTTCGCTGTCCATTGTGGTGAATGCAGCATTGGTTGTTGGCATACATATCTTTCAGGATATTGATAACTTTCGGGGGGAAACCGTGTGCTCCAAGGATCTTCCACAATGAGGGGTGGTGGATTCTGTCGAAGGCACTACAGAAGTACCAGTCAATTTGCCAATGTCATTATTAAATGATGTTACTTTAATGGCTTGATGATTTGGTGAACTACCCCCTTGTGGTTAAGAGACTCAAACAATGTGTGCATGTCCTATCTGTTTTGTAACAAATTGATCTTTAACTTACTTTGGAAAATTCTGACCTTTGTGACTGAGTCTTTGCCTTGGGTATGATTAACTCATGGAATATGTGATTATTCATTCTGAATTATTCTTAGAAACTACAGTAGACTATCTAACTAATTAAGTTGCTTTTGAAAGTAACACTGTAATTATACCTAATTAAGGAAATGAAAAGCACAGAATACACTTGCAAACACCATATTCCATTACTTGTTTGACTAAAACTAATTAATTCAGAATTATTGTTTTATTAATGCAGTAATCGCAAGACTGTGTATGCATAACATTCTGACTGGGGGCTGAGCCCCCCTAAAGGTCAGATCCTAGAATCACCCCTGCCCTAGGCTACACAAAAATCCATTCTACAGTTGCTGATAAAAAACAGTAATATAAATAAACATTAAAATACCCCAACAGTTAAATAATACTATCACAAAGGGCAGTGGTGCTAAGTCTTTGAACAAACAGCTCTGTTACAAACTTCCTGTGGTGTAACTTTGATAATTTCCAGTGCTTGAAATTCATTACATTCCTCTGCATGCAGCTCTTTTATGCTCATAGACCTACAGCAACAGTAAGGACCTCCTGATCAATAATTTAAAAAGTACAATACCTCAGGGAGCTTTCTCCCCTACAGTACCCAAACAGAACAAACACAGATGAAACAAATAACACCACCGGTTTTGCTTATGGAGCCACAATTGTGCCAGAGAGTCTGAGCCACATGGAGAGAACACACATAGTCCTGGCCCAGGGCAAACTGCCTACCTTTGTCTCTGCATGAAGACCAACAGACTAAATTCCTGCTGCTCCTGTGTGTGTGTGTGTGTGTGTGTGTGTGTGTGTGTGTGTGTGTGTGTGTGTGTGTGTGTGTACATCTGAGAGGAAGTGCTGCCCTTCACCAAACCTTCTTTTAACTTACTGGCAAATAATTTGAGGTCCAGGCCGGGTGGTGTGGGTGGATTAGCCTATTAAACATAGTAATGGGTATAAATAGACTACATGGTCAAAAGTATTGGGCCACATCTCTTAATCACTGAATTCAGGTGTTTCACTCAGTCTCATTGCCACAGGTGTAAAAAAATCAAGCAGCTAGCCATGTATTCTGATTCTGATTCAGTCTGGCAGTCTGCTTTTACACACATTTGTGAAAGACTGGGTCATTATGAAGAGCTCACTGAATTTAATCATGGTACAGTAGTAGGATGGCACCATTACAACAAGTCAGCTTGTGAAATTTCTACCCCCCTTGATATTCCATGATCAACCGCAAGATGTATTATTCCAAAATGAAAGTGTTTAGGGACCACAGCAACTCAGCTATGAAGGTGCAGACCACCTGATTGCTGCTTTTACATATTATGTAAAAGTTGCCAACACTCTGCTACCTCTCTAACTGCTGAGTGTCGTGGCATGGGTTTTCATGGCCAGTAGTCGCACGCAAGCCTTACATAGCCAAGCTCAATGCTAGGTGTTGGATGGAGTGGTGCACACCACCAATGGACTCTGAAGCCATGGCAACGTGGACTGTGGAGTGATGGATGAAGCTTCTGTATCTGGCGGTCTGATGGATGAATCTGGCTTTGGGAAAACCCAGGAGAATATTACTGCACATTACTGCACAGTTATAAAGTATGGAGGTGGAGTAATAATGCTATGGGGCTGTTTTTCTCAGTTTCAGCTTACCTTATACATTTTAGGCAATTCTATGCCCCCAACTTTGTGGGGACAGTGTGGGGAAGACCCTTTTCTGATCCAGCATGACTGTGCCCCTTGCTTAGGCCTGCACTGGGTTACAGTGCAGTATGTATGCAGCCTCCCCTCTCTCCTTAAATAAAATCTGACATTTTCAGTTATATCCTAGACTCTGAAACTGTGGAGAAATGTCAGTTATATAATGTTTCTGATGCCTGTTCTTGCTGCAGCACAGGTGAAGTGTGTCCATGAGCCCATCCATAAGCAAAGAGAATTCTGAGATGGGGTTGGTACATACTCTACCATGTACCACACATGTTCAGAATCAGAGCATTAGCAAGCCATTATCTGCAAATTAGATATAAAACTCCAGACCATGGTGACAGCACAATTAGATATAAGATACAAGATACAGCTTCCCCCCTGGGATTAATAAAGTATTCTGATTCTGATTCTGACAGTACATGAAAAGTCAGAAGCTCACCAGATCAAATCTTGAGGTGAATTTCGAGGTGGTGATTTTGATTAGAAACAGCTATACAAACCTCATTGTGAGGGTCAACATGATTTATTGTCTCACTGACCACTCAAAGTGCTTCAGGCTGCAAGTTACATTTTAAACTTACATTCCTGCAGTACTTTATCTACCTGACATCCATGGCCAATTCAGATTCATCAATTAACCTGACATGCATACCTTTGGGAAGCTAGAGAACCCACGGGAAACCCACACAGGCACAGAGAACATGCAGCCCCCATATAAAACAGGCCCAAGCCAGGGTTTGATCCAGGAACCTTCCTACTGCAAGACAATGGTGCTAAATGCTGTACCACTGGACCATCTGCAAAGCAGCGGTGAATCCAGGATCAGACTTTTAGCGGACTCAGCCCACAATCAGAATGTGATGCATACATCATCTTGCATTAATACTTAATGAACTGATAGCAGTATCTAATGAATTATATAGTGAATGCAAATACAAATGTTTTTCACCTCTTTCGCCAAGTACAATGTTACTCTTAATAGCAACCTATTTACTTAAATGGTCTATTATAGTGTCTAAGAATAATTCAGAGTCACAGATTTCAATATAATACACTTTCTTAGGGCTAACCCTTCAGTTAGTTAATAAAAACTTAGTGCAAAGACTTTCATTATGATCAGAAAAGTAAGTCAAAATTAATATGTTGCAAAGCTGAAATGCACACAATATTGTTTTAACCTCTTAAGAGCAAGTCCTTAATCACAATAATCTGCTATACAGCCTTTCCAGACCTGTCCCTCTGTCTGTTCAGTTGATAAAAGTCCTTCTCTCCTTCCTTGATGCCCAGCCTTTCATACAACTCACTATAAGCTTTTTCCTTTGCCTTTGCTACTTCTCTCTTTGCTGTGCCCGTTGAACCCCAGCACTCCAGTCTACTTTCTTCATCTCCCTGACTATCCAACTTTTTCTTGATCACAGCTAGCAAAATCCATTTCCTGATGAAAATGCAATGTGAATGCTGAAAGCTGTTTTTCCTGCATTTGCTGAAATGATTGAACTGCCTGAAGCTTAATTTGAACCAGCTAAAGTGTGTTGCAATACAAAAAAATGTTAACACCTAAATTATAAAATTAGCAGAATAGGAAACTGAAGAAATCTGAAATTGCTGAAATCTGAAATTAATTCAAGAAATGGAAAAAAAAGCACAAATGTGAGCTGAAGTATGTTATACTGTATATGGACTAGTATTTAGTATAGTGCTTTTTACTACAAGCCTCACTCACCCAGTGCTTTATTCTATGACTTTAATTGCATTGAACTATCATGCACACTTTCATACTCTAATGGATGCACTGGGAGCAATTTTGGGGTTCGATATCTTGCCCAAGGACACTTCAGCATGTAGACTGGAGCAGCTGGGTATCAAACCACCAACCTTCCAGTTAGAAGGCAACTTGTTCTGTTCACTCTTCGAGCCACATCTGCCCCTGCTGTAGGTATTGCTTGAAATGCTTAAATGTCTGTAACTTAAATTGAAACAGCTAAACTGCATGGTATTACAAAAAAAATCTACCTCCTAAAGTGTGTAATTACAGAATGAAAAGCTGAAGGATGCAGAAATGTCTGAAATCTGAAATTGCTTTGGTAAAATGGGACAAAGAACAACTGTGAGCTGAAGTCTGTTACATATTGCCTCACATCCTTAAACGCCAGAAACTTAATTTGAACCAGTTAAATTGCACTGCATTTCATTACCTTTTATAGTTTAAAGTTAGCAGAACAGGAAGCTTAAAAAAGCAGAAATCACTGAAATTTGAAATTGCTTTAAAAAATTGGGTGGGGGGGTGTTGCATGGAAATGAATTGCACTGCCTCAAGAAAAATTGAATCAACTGAACGATCATGTTCAAATTAAAAACAGACAAATATATGGAAAATCCACAACGCTTTCAAAACTTTATATTTTTTTCCCCTCTGTTTAATTATAAAATACATAATGAAGGTGAATTTTAAAAGTATCAAAATATTTTTGATGCTCAGCTTGAAATTCAGCAGGCGATCTTGGTGCTGTTAGGTGTAAATAGGTGTAATATAAAGGTAAATCAAAAGTACTCAAAAATGCCCAATTATACCATAGTCTCCAGAGGATTCTGGAGGATACTGTAAAACATACAGCATGTTGCAATGTGACTCAGCAGAAACATGTTCCAGTTGAAACCTCCAGTCAGAAACAAGCTGCTTCTGATTGGTGGACCAGACCTCCAGCTGAATGCACCAAATTAGAAACAAGCTCCCTGAAGGGAGACAGCTTAACCCTAGTACTGCCGGACCTCAATATACTGATGTCCCGGTTAAGTTTCGTGTACTACCAGTCGTCTATATATTGATCACTTCTGGTGTTTTGGTTCATCACCGGTCGTCTAGCTGGTCGTATAGCCGGCAGTACGAGGGTTTATACACAGATACCTGCTGAAGCACCTGAGAAACAGACCCCACCAGGCAAAGACCACAGCTCCCAGTCAAAAACGTGTCCTACCATGAGCATGGGGACATGTTACTGAAACTGCATATATGTTTTTGTGAGGTATACCTGTATAACTTTAATAGTTCAAGGTCTGAGAACCCATTCAAAGTTGGAACGGTGCCTCTTGCTGTAATTATGCTGAAGTAGTAAGGTGGTTTGAAGAGGCCTTGAAGATTTCTCCACTCACTTTAATTATAAAAAAATAAATATTTTTGAAAGTATGAAAGTTACAATGAAGCTGAATAAAAGCACAGTTGTCCTGAAAAAACTGAAAAGTTTGATACCTGAACAGTTTCTGTAGCACAAAGTGTACTGAATAATGTGAAGCCCATGACAAGCCCATCAGTTATGTCCAGTGATACATGCTTGTCCAGCTCCACGCGTGGAGCGATGGGTGGACAAAGCAGGTCATCGATGCTGTTAAATAACAGGGAGTCACTTGCTTTTCTTTACTTTAGAGTAGCTATGATGCTTGGGCTTGTAATGCAACAGTTGGAGTAACTATGTACTTGAACAACGCTGGGTTATCCTACTCTAACCGGAGAGGGATCTGGCATCTGATTAAGGCTTTTATTGATCGATGACGTCAAGTTCCTCAAATCTAACTGGGACAGCACTCTGAGGTTAAAAACATCCAATCAAACGCCAAATCTGACCCTAAACTGAACCCTAAGCCTAACCTTAAATTGGACCGTAACCCTAGCCCCAACACTAACACTAGCTCCAACCCTAGCCCCAAACCAAGCCGTAACTCCAACTGGATCGTAACCCTGGCCACAACCGCAGCCCAAACTCTATACTCAACTGTAATCTGAACATTAACCTTAAAGCCGACCCTAATCTAACCCGGTCTCTGGTCTCAGACAACACCAGAAGCGTGCCATTTGAGGTGTTTATCGAGTCAGAACTCGGCTGAAGTAGCTAAAGTTGAAAGAAAGGTGGGTTTGCAGAAGATGCGAAGATTTCTGAAAAAAAAAATTGAATATTTTAAAAAGTACAAAAGTTACAAAAAAGCTGAATACAAGATGAATTGTTCTGAAAAAGCTAAATACTTTTTCATACCTGAACAGTTTATTAATGTGAACGCAGATTGTTATTCTTTGACACTTTATGACTTCAGCATAATTTTCACTACAGAAACTGTTTTAGCTGAGAACAGTGGGATTGTTTAATTTGCAAAAATAGCTGGTAGAAATATCACTTCATATATCATACTTTGAGTACATTCCAGAGCCTGTACTTTTTCCCTTTCTAAATAAAGAAGTTGACTCAGTATTTTAACTTCAGAGTCTTTTTTAATACAAGTAGCTGCACTTGAAAAGGGAATTTGTATACTTTTGCCTCCTTTGGTAGTAGGCAACAGAGGTGTCTTTAGGTTCAATTTGAAATTGTTATCTTTACAACATTAGGAAGTTTGAAGAAAGTAATGCCAGTGTCAACATAACACAGCTGTTACTGTGACTGAGGTTATTTGATCTCAGCGCTGCAAAATAGAACAGCTGAATGCCACTTGTAACCCCCCTATCCCAGCAGCCCTATCACCCACCCACAAACACACACATAGTCTCTCCTTGTCCAGACAGCAGGACCAGGTTCTGTGCTGCTGCTGCTGGCTGTCTGGGATGCCGAGGTTGCTGTTTTAGGAACACCTCGTGCACTTATAGCCACCCCACCCACAGGCTCTTGGTACTTGTATCCTAGAGACTGTGGCTCACAGCAGCTCCTGGATCCATAATATCATCAAATCTAATAATAGCAGCACAGGCTCATGAATGTGCAGTGCGCTGTGTGTAATGGAGCCATTACCATAAACCAAGCCCTGCTTCTGAACAGTCTGAAAATCCAACATGGTTGTATCAGTTTATCAACAGATTTAATATTAGAGAGTGTGGAATGGGACTGCCATCCAACCACAATGAGCAGACTACTTCCTCACTGTCAAGAAACAGTTCGTGTGTGTGTGCGCATGTATTACATTCAAGATTTCTGCACAATCCTTTCATTTTTATTTTCCCCTACTGTACAGACCTTAAAGGCATGCTGAAAGGCAGGTAGGAAAACAAAAAGTTTAATGGGACATATGGGGGAATATTGCTACAAATGTGTTGCTTAGTTGAGCAGGATAATAAAAACCAATTCAACAGAAGGACCAGTAAGTATAAGCAAAACACAGGAGATCCCCAAGGAGGGAAGATGCTGCGTAAGAGGCAGATAACTCAAAGGACAAAGAGAAAGGAAAACAGACTAAACAGAGGATAATAAGAAAGGTAAACGTGATCAGGAAGGAGAATTATTAACCCTTTCATACATGAATGATGACATCTTCAGTCAAGATTTGTTCTGTAACTGTTTTTTATTACCCTTTAGGCATGAAAAGAACAACTCAAGTGAATTTTTTTTGAACAAGTGATCTTCCTAAAGTTATTTATATATCTCATCAGCTAGACAGCATGCATTTGTTTACAAATAAGAAAATATGTGTGTGTACCTTTCAGCTGCTCCCTTGTATTCTCCACCAAAGGGTCGCCACAGTGGATTAATCTGCATTAGTTTTGTGCCAGATGCTAACGATTTACACCATTTCACCTTACTGACATAACCCTCCATGGTGAGAGGGGCTTGTGTCCCCACCTGGGATTGAACCAGGAACCTTTTGCTTATAAGGCAAATGCTCAAAGCACTACGCTACCGGGGACACTCAAACAGAAAATATGTACAACCCGAATTCCAGAAAAGTATGGACGTTCTTTAAATTTGAGCAAAATGAAAACTAAAAGACTTTCAAATCACATGAGCCAATATTTGATTCACAACACAACATAAATAGCATAACAAACGTTCAAACTGGGAAATTGTACACCTTCATCCACTAAATAAGCTCATTTCAAATCTGATGCCTGCTACAGGTCCCAAAAAATTTGGCACGACGGCAAAAAATGTCTGAAAAAGCAAGAAAGTTCAAAGAGATTCAGCTGGGAAAACATCTAGCAAGTAATTAAGTTAACTGATATCAGGTCTGTAACATGATTAGCTATAAAAGGGATGTCTTAGAGAGACAGAGTCTCTCAGAAGTAAAGATGCACAGAGGCTCTCCAATCGGTGAAAGAGTGGGTAAAAAGATTGTCCAATACTTCAAAAACAATGTTCCTCAATGTCAAATTGCAAAAGCCTTGCAACTCTCATCATCTACAGTGCATAATGTCATCAAAAGATTCAGAGAAACTAGAGATGTCTCTGGGTGTAAGGGACAAGGCCGAAGACCTTTATTTAAAAGCCCATGGTCTTCGGGCCTTCAGATGACACTGCGTCACTCATCGGCATGATTGTGTCAGTGACATTACTAAATGGGTCCAGGAATACTTCCAGAAACCACTGATGGTTAACACAATCCGCCGTGCCATCTGCAGATACCAACTATAGCTCTATCATGCAAAAAGGAAGCCATATTTGAACATGGTCCAGAAGCCCCGTCATGTCCTGTGGGCCAAGACTCATTTGAAATGGACTGTTTCAAAGTGGGAAAGTGTTCTATGGTCAGACGAGTCCAAATTTGACGTTCTTGTTGGTGATCACAGACACCGCGTCCTCTGGGGTAAAGAGGAGGGAGACCTTCCAGCGTGTTATCAGCGTTCAGTTCAAAAGCCAGCATCTCTGATGGTATGGGGGTGCATAAGTTCATACGGTATGGGCAACTTGCATGTTTTGGAAGGAACTATGAATGCTGAAAGGTATACAAAGGTTTTAGAGCAACATATGCTCCCCTCCAGATGACGTTTATTTCAGGGAAGGCCTTGTGTATTTCAGCAGGACAATGAAAAAACCACATACTGCAGCTATTACAACAGCATGGCTTCGTCGGAGAAGAGTCCGGGTGCTGAACTGGCTTGTCTGCAGTCCTGATCTTACACCTATAGAGAACATTTGACGCATCATTAAACGAAAAATACGTCAAAGATGACCACGAACTCTTCAGCAGCTGGAAACCTATATCAGGCAAGAATGGGACCAAATTCCAACACAAAACTCCAGAAACTCATAACCTTGATGCCCAGATGTCTTAAAACTGAGATAAGGAGATGCTACACCATGGTAAACATGCCCCTGTCCCAACTATTTTGAGACCTGTAGCAAGCATCGAATTTGAAATGAGCTCATTTTGTGCATAAAATTGTAATATTTCTCAGTTTAAACATTTGTTATGTTATTTATGTTCTGTTATGAATAAAATATTGGCTCATGTGATTTGAAAGTCTTTTAGGTTAAATTTGAGCAAATTAATATATAATATAAAATGATGCAGTTTGCCAAAACTATTCTTGACGTTCTTAAACTTTTGCAAAACCCTTTAATTTTAGATGATTTCAAAGACTGGAGCCAAACATGACCTCAGTATGTTGAAGCAGTGTTATGAACATCTCGTTATATACGGCCACTTTCCAAATCCCTTTTTTTTTGTCTATATAAGATGAAATAGAAAAAATAGATACTTTATTGATCCCCTAATGGGGAAATTACAACCAAATCTCAACACACTTGCTGTTATACAGTATATATACACACACTTTTTGTTGAACATGACAAGCAGTGGTGAGAAGTGAGAGAAACAAGGCAGTCCCTTACAGGCACCAAGGAGTACTGTGTGGGTTCGGTGCCTTGCTCAAGGGCACTTCAACAAAGGTTGAAGGAGGGGGGGGACCCAACTCCTGTCTGGGCCTCTGGTGTGCCTCCATATGTACGTCCAAAAGCGACCAGTGACAAATCTAGCAACTTTTTCTGGTGTTTTGAAGACTCTGACATGAAAGCACATATCGCTCTGCAGTTACTGTCGTCAATAAGCAGTGGGTGCTGCCGTGAGCCCCACGCTGACCAAAAGGCTGTCAGTCTCACAGCAGCCTGCTGCAGCAGCTGCAGTCAGAACAGAGACCTGTACTGCTCCACGTCCAGACTGCAAAGGAATTACACATGTGCAAAGCCGCCGCTGATCCCACTCTGGCCTGCAGAGCGGGATGTTTATGTCAGTGTTTCTTCAAGTTCATTTGTAGTTCTTAACATAGTTAGGGTTTTTTTAAACTCACTTTTTAGCGTCCAGTACAATTAAATGCAAATAGTCCATTATGCAAATTAGGCAATGATGTCATTTAGCGACTTCTATCGACTTTTAGGACAGCCAATAGCTACTTGGAGTTGGCAACACTGTGTTGAGGTGTTGGCTGATATGCAACTATAGCAACAAAACACATGCATATTAAAGAAAATGGCTTTTAAATAGTTGTCCACTGTAATGACCACCATGCATGAAGGGGTTAAAGGCAGGGAGGAGAAAGAAGGAAAAAACCCACAGACACATAAAAGGTTATTACTAATAATAATATCTGTTATTTCTGGTGCCCCCTTTGGTTTTTTTTTTTTTGCCAATATGTGTATTGTCGATTTTAAAATTTTTTCACAAACACATAACATATACACATACATACATATACCCACTACACACACAAGCTGTATACCCTTGCATCATTTTTCAATTTGAATAAACGTAATGAAATTGGATTAGTTAACAAATTATGAAAGAAAAAAAACAGAAGAAAAAAAGAACAAATAAAAATTAAAAAAAAAACTAATAAAAAAAAGGGGGGGAGAAAGAAAGAAAATGGGGGCTACATTTTACAGCATTTTCAAATCATTTCAGAAAAATCTAGCACTTTCATTCGTCATAATATTTATATATGGTTCCCAGAGTTTATCAAAGTCTTTTTGTTTGCCCTTGGCAATGTATGTTAATCTTTCC
>VUQH01076283.1:0-11025 GCA_015106775.1 Etroplus canarensis
CCTTTCACTCTTGCTGCCACAAAGCACCCCTCACACTTGTCTCCACCCACTCCACCCTGCCTGCACTCTCTTGATCACCTCTCTTGTGCTTTGTCCGTTGCTTTGGATGGTTGATCCCATATATTTAAACTCCTCTCTTGGCACCCTATCATATGCTTTCTCTAGATCCACAAAGACATAGTGCAACTCCTTCTGACCTTCTCTATACTTCTCCATCAACACTCTCAAAGCAAACATTGCATCTGTTGTACTTTTTCTTGGCATGAAGCCACACTGCTGCTTGCTGATGGTCACCTCTTTTCTTAACCTACCTTACAAAATACACGACAGATAAAACACATTAACAACATATAAAGCTATCAGTCAATGAAATTACCAAAAATATTCCTACAGCAAATAAGCTATTTTAAAAAGATACATCTTTAGATGGAGAGAGTCTATATTGCAGATGTTGGGTGGGAGATAGTTCTGTAAGCGAGAGGCACTGTCTGACCACACAAATGCTCTTCTGGATGAACGGGCAAAAATTTCCACAGACACACACCAAAATATTGTAGACCGCCTTCCCAGAATAGTGGAAGCTGTTATGGTTGCAAAGATAGGACCAACTCCATATTAATCCTTATAGCTTTAGAATGGGATGTCAAAAAAGCTACTGTAGGTTTAATATGTAGGCAGGCCAATACTTCTGTCCATACAGCGACAGCCAGAAGTGAAGCCATCTTTGGTTATCTTTTTTTTTGGAACAGGCCAACATACAAAGATACAAAGATACAAAAGAGCTTTATTGTCATTTCAACCACACAGAACATGGTGAAATGAAATAGTGTTTCTCCAGGACCTGGTGCAACATATAAACATGTAAACATATGACATGTGACATTGCACTTTGTATACTGTATGTTTTAGATGGGCAGGAACAGCAGCTGTTCTGAGGCCATCTTGAATGATTGAGCTCCTCAGCGTATTTAAGATAAGCCCAGGCACCAGGCAATCAAAAAGTTTGCACTTTTTAACAGTCAAAATTTTTACACACAGTGTATTTCCTAAGGGAAATATCTGGCTAGCTGTTAAATGTTCCAGAATGTTCACCACCTAGTTGTTAGCTTGGTCTCCTGAGCAGTCCAAAATAGCTCTTGTGGGAGCATTGAATCATAAAAGTTAAACTGAAGGCCAGAAAGCAAAAACAGTGAGCTTCAGCATGGTAAAATACTCCAGAGAGGTGGGAAATGTGAGCAACCTTGTCATCTGATCTAGTGTTAATCTAAAAATACTGAAAAATATCAGTTTTAACACCTAAAATAAAATAAGGATCAGGCGAAGGCTGGGCACCTTGTTGAACATCTACTTTTTGATATTTAATCTATGACGTGACAATCCATATAAAGTAGTAAGCATTTTATCTTGTTTATTCCCAAATAGTCAGTTCCCTCTTTTATTTTATATCTCTCTTCTATTGCAGAGGTAAAATTTTGTGGGTTGTCTATAAAAAGTGCATCAGAATATGGCTTGATACAATTAAATTACAGGATGTTCGGCTATCAATCCTCCATCCCTGTCCTGGGTAGCCTTTATGGTCCAGTTACAGTCCTTAAAACGATGAGGGTGTCTGCGTTTTTGATGAGGGGGTGGGGCTTTACGCTCACCTTGACGGTGCTCTCTGCAGTGCTGAGTGACGCCTGCAGCTTGTGGGACTTCTCCCTGTTTTCCCGAGCTTCGTCCGACACACGGGCCAGCTCGGCCCTCAGCTTTCCGAGGGTTTTCTGGAGCGCCGCCTCCTGAGTCTGAAACTCTCGCCGCAGCTCGGCCTCAGTGCGTTTCCATGCCAACAGGTTGTCGGCGGTCAGCTGCTGGGTTCTTTTCATGGCCTCCAGCTCGCGTTCGTAAAAGGCCTGAGCCTGGGGGACAGACAGGGACTCGTGAAAGTGTGCATATGCTAGGAACATTAGTGGTGTAAAACTAATTAATAAGCCTCACTTTTGTCTCCTTTTTAATGAAAATTGGAACTTTATTTTGATAGACTGGTCCTTCACTAGTGAAAGCCAAAGCCAAAATGACTCTCCTGACAGCGTTTACTGCCAGTGAGGATATTTTTTTATTGAATTAATATCGTCTAAATGCAGTCCTTAAGTGCTACTATGGCTTTTCCTGTGCACAAATCTGCAGATCACAGCCTTCACTTCAGCATTAACATTACAGTGCCAACAAATTAACATTTTCAGGCTTTTTTAACCATTACTTATCCAAGGACGTTTAGCAGGGCCTGGAGTACAAATGATTCTGGAGATGCCAGATGAGGCATTGCATGTGAAAACCTTTTAAAGCTGTACCTCATTTTATTTAAGCAGACTTTTTTTCCAGCAAAAGCCGGTGAAAGAGAACACGTTTAATCTCACCTTTTAAACTCAGTTTAGAGTTAGAAGCCAGTGGAGACTATAGTGATGTTCCAGGGTCACTTGTAGAAGACATATTTTAATTTAAGGTAAATCTGGTACAAGACAGGCTCTAATGAAAGTGTCCAATCACAGAGTTATATACTTTAAACTATATGTGTGTGTGACCACAAAGTAGCTGTCTAGACCACTGCATGGATGTAATTACAGCCCCATGCCGCCCCAATGTGGTCAGGAAACAACCAATTAGACAACTTATTCGGTTAGCACTAACAATAACCATGATTAATAAATTGTAAATTGACAGTTAATTAAAGTAGTTAAAGTGAGGTCCATAAGTTTTGGGACAATGACACAGTTTTCTGTAATTTTGCCTCTGCTTACCACTGCAGTAGATTTTCGATCAAATGGTCAAAATGTGATTGAAGTGCAGACTTTCAGCTTTATTTCAACGGGTCTAACAAAAGAAGGGGTTTCACTGTTTTATCTGCAGCAGCTGTGCTGATTTCCACCCGTCTTCATATTTTTCCAGTATTATCATTCCATGTTGCTTTGTAAAATCAGCTGCTTTGCTGCCAGCAGACTTATCCATGCTTGTGATTGGTCAGATGCTGCCAATGCCACCTCTTTGATGTGAATGCGCTTGTAGCTACATTCTTATGCAGTGAGTTATCAAGTTATCAACTTATCAAGTTGATAACTGCCTTCATGTCACTGCTTAACCTATTCACCAATGTTAGGTTAAGTGAAGCCAGATAACAGAGAGATATCCTGGATATGCTGAACCTGCTTTGTAGTACAGACCTCTTTTCTCTCAGACAAATATTACAAACATCAGCTGTAACTTCACAGTAACCACACATATAATGCTCAGTGAATCAATTATTGACCAATGAGCAAACATGGTTCGATGCCTTGTTACTGTTTGTCAGCAGTAAAATAACTACTAACTTAAGTTCGTTTAGCTACATATTTACCATTTATTACTGACGGTTATTACAAAGCAGTACCATTATTTGCCATCTGTGCCACCAACAAATATCCATGACAGAGGCTGCTGTGTTGTACCTTGCTGAGTTTGGCCTCATACTCCTCCACCAGTCTCTTCTTGTCCTGCTTGAGCTCCTCCACCCGCTCCGTCAAAGAATCAACCTGTAGGAAAGTCCAACATGGAGACACATGAAGATGTCAGACTCGACAGAGTTAAAAAAGAATTGATATCTTTGAAAAATAAAGCAACTGGATGTTTGTTTGTGTGACTTTTTCTGTAGAGAGATTAAACAATGTAAAGATAAGTTAAGGTAATGCAGCAGGTTGATTTTCTGGTTCTACACAAACAGTTGATAACTTAATAATCACTGCTGTCCCACTTGCTTTTGGTCTTCCCTATAGTGGTTTAGTTTGATGCTTTGGCTTTGAGGAGCTGCTCCACTTTTGCAGCAGCTAGCGCATTACCTCGGCTTTATGGAGCTGTCCCAGTTTCTCCTGGTCTTTACTGTAGTTTGCATTCTGGCTCTGGTGGCTGCGCAGGAGCTCCTGGATCTCTTGCCTGTGCTGAGCCTTCAGCTCTTCAAGGGCGGCCCTCTTCTCCTGCTCAAACTGGGCCTGTGCCTGGCTGAATGTACGCAGCTTCTCCTCAAAGGACCGTCGCATCTCCTCCACCTCCCTCGACATGGAAACCACACGCTGCGTATGCTGCCAAAGAAGACAGAAATGAAAGGCTGAGCTAACAGGGGGATTGATTTATGGGTTTGTAGGCTTCTTACAGAGCGGGTGACTTTTTAAAAAGGTCCACGCCAGGTGGTGATGTACTGGCCTGGGGGATTTTGACCTTCTGGCTGCCAACCTGGCTGCTCTAAATTAGCAGTGAAAATCAGCACACTAAACAAAAAAATGGACTCTTGAGCAGAAAGCACTCTGAAGGTCACTGTTCAAAAATAACAAGAAAAATGTCATATAATATTGACATAGAAGGTTATCATTCTGGCTTTGCCTAATCTACTGATATGATTATTAAATATTGGTGAGCAGAAAGGTGGTCTCAAAAGAACCTGATCAGAAAAAAAACAAAATACCTTTATCATAGAGTCAGTGAAGCACATAATTACCATATGCCAGGGTAAGATTTGCATATACATTTTTATGCCTTTTATTTAATTTGACTGCACAGTCTGAAATTAGCATTTCATTCACTCAGGAAACAGATAATTACACAATCAACACTAACTACTGGGTGCAATTTGTACAGGCTCAAAAGGTACAGAAGTGGTGTGCAAGCTGAGACCAGAGTGGGTGAAACTTTGCTTCAACAAGGTAAAAAAACATTCATTAGTAGCATCCCTATTATGACAACACAAGTACAAACAGGCATTTGCAGCTCACTGGCAGCACAGTGGCTTGATGGAGAGCACTGTCGCCTCACAGCAAGAGGATACTGGGTTCAAATCCTTACTCCAGGAGCTGTTTCTCCTGCCATCACAACGTGCTAGGCTAATTTTCCCCCCCTCTGCGTCCTTGACCAAAGTATGGGTTTATAGCTGCCCACCGCTGCTAATAATTAATATGGGTTAAAATGCAGGGAAATGAATTTCCCTACGGAGATAGATGAAGGGTATCTTAAATTCCTGGAGCATTTGCGTGGCTGCTGGACCAGTAAAACTAATGCAACCTACCTTTCTTTTAATGCAAAGAAGTACACATTCGCATCCAGTGAACCATTCATTTACTAAAGAGGTAGGTCCAGTGTATGTCTTATTAGATCTACGTTACAGCTCACAGTGGCACTATGAAAGCACAAAACCTTCACATGTAGAGTTTTTGGAATTAAACATTATTATTACAGTTAGCGCCATAAGTTTTGGGAGAGTGACACTTTTTTGTAATTCTGCCTCTGTACACCACCACAGTTGAATTTAAATCAAACAGTCAAAATGTGGTTGAGGTGTAGACGTTATGCTTTAGTTCAAATGGTTTGACAAAAGAATTGCATTAACTGTTTAGGAATTACAGCCATTTTTATACACAGTCCCTCATTTTCAGAGGCACAAAAGTAATGGGACAAACTAACATAATTTTAAATATAAGGATTGTTTTTAATACTTGGATAAAAATTCTTTTCACTCCATGACTGCTTCAAGTCTAGAGCACATTTACATCACCAAGTGCTGTGTTTCCTCTGTTAAGATGCTCGCCCAGGCCTTTACTGCAGCCACCTTCAGTTGCTGCTTGTTTGTGGGTCTCCCTGCCTTCAGTTTTATCTTCAGTAACTAAAAAAGCTGCTCTACTGATCAGGTGACTGACTTAGCCACTGAAATATATTCCATTTCTTTGCCTGGAGAAACTCTTGGGTTGCTTCAAATCATACGTTGTTCTTTTCCATCATTCTGGTATACACTCAGCTTGGTTTCATTTATTGAAAATTTTTTTTCTTCCAAAAATTGGGCAGGCACTTTTACACTTTTTCTGTCTAAGTCTAATCTGGTCCTCCTGTTTCTGAGTGTAACCAGTGTTTTGCAGCTTGTGACATTTATGAAGGCATCTCTTGAATGTAGACTTTGACAATCATACATGTACATCCTAGAGCATGTTTTTGAGTTGGCTAGATATTGTGAATGAGTTTTTTCTTCCACTTTAGCTGTCTTCTGTGGTCTTTCAGGCCATTTGGTGTTGCTTAGGCGACCAGCAGAGTGCTTCTTTTTAAGAACGTTCCAGATTGTTGTTTTGGACAATCCTCAAATTTTTGCTAGGTTTGAAAGGCTTATTTACTGTAGATATCCTTCCTTCACTTCCTTAACATCTCTTTGGACTCATGTAGAGTTTCAGTGGACAGCAACCACATGCAAGCCCAACACTTGGATTCAGCTTGACAAACCAAGCAGATCCTTTATCTGTTTAGCTTGTCATGGAATAACGAAGGAATAGGTCTCACCTGACCAGGAAACTGCTTCTCAGTTAATTGTCCCATTACTTTTGAGCCTCTGAAAATTGGGGACTAGGCAGAAAAATGGCTGTAATTTCTAAACAGTTAATCCAATTCTTTTGTCACGCCCCTCAAATCAAAGCTGAAAGTCTGCACTTCAATCCCATTTCGAATATTTCATTTAAAACCCATTGTGGTGGTGTACAGAGGCCAGATAATTGTAAAAAAAAAAAAAAATAAAAAAAACAACTCATATTTTCTCATATATTGTAATTTCAACAGATTTCATGGCTTTACTTCATGTATGTTTGTGCTTTCACATTTTGAGGAGTGTGTGCTCAGAATGCAGTGAGTTGAGGTCTGAGGATATTGATGCCCTTGCCCAAGAGTCAAGAAATGTTCTTGTTTGATGCTACATGAGATCTTTTATGATAACGTCGCAACAATCTTGTTAAGAACGACCTCTTTCTATGTTAAATGAATTCTGTTGCGTAAACATGACGTGTTCTGCAGACCGTTCTCAATCATCCCAGGTTTACTTATATTAAAAAAGCCAATGATCTTGGCGTCTCTATGTTGTGGGGTCTCAATTCTCCACACCATAGAGTGGTGACACGAACAAAGACTGTCTGAGCAAGAGCTGTTGCTGCAGACTGATAAATCAAGCTGCTGCCTCATCGCTGTGCATAGGGAAAAATGCAAGCAAAAATCTCGGTTCCTCAGTGCATTTTATTGCAAACTTCACGGCAGTTTCCACACGTTGCAAAGCCCTCCAGTGGGTCAGACTGGACTCTTTGGTGAGCTGGTTCTGGCCCCAAGGTTACATGTTTGACACCCCTTCTCTGAATCATACATCCCTCTGTCCAGTTCATTTTTTCATCCCTCCCTTTGTTTCGCAGAGCTGCACACACTCTATGAATCTATATAATGATGCCCATTCTGTCAGCTATTGTTAGACATTAGATACACGGTTCACTGTCCCCCTGGGTCATATCAACATACACACAGGACTGATTTCATACACACAAGCTTTCTTATAAATTGCAAGTCCAAACACAATGTGTTGCCCTGATAAATAACAAAGCAGATGCAATTTACACCATAGCATTAAGAGCGGTACTCCTCTGCTGCTTACCAGAGGTAAAAAAAAGAAACTAATTTAGATTTAGTATCTTCATGTGTCTCAGGAAGATTGGATTGTTATTGGATATCGAAGAAGCTAAGTGTGAATAAATCCGAGCGGCATCGAGAACCAAGCGTTCAATACACCTCGCATTCGACTTAGAATCCCGACAGCTGTTGATAAACTAAATGCATTTGTCTGTCCAAGACTTATACGTAATGATTACACCCTTACTACATCAAGAAGTCTGTGGAAACGGCCTATTGCTATTGAAATAATTACAGGAAGAATTACTTTGGAATGGCAGAATTATCCATTGTTCCCTCTGTTTAATTAACTCAATAGAAATCAGCAGCTCCTAGAAGAAGAAAACATCGGAACAGATGAATGCATGCACAATAACGCTGAGCTGTTCAGTGAAATCATCTATTTGTTCATTTTAGTTCAGCTCAGGGGCGTGTCCAAAAGGGTGGCACAGATACTTTTGTACTTTTACTCAAATAAATGTATATAAAACTGTCATAGCTTCTCAGCGTGTCTGTGGAGAGCAGGACCCAAATGCAGGACTCCAGGAAGCAAGATGAAGAAACTTATAGTGACCTTTATTTAACTCTACAGTCCTTGAAAATAACAAAGTCCATAAAGTTCAAACTGGTGAGGAGGACACGAGGAAACAGGAACACACGCTGACTACTGAAACATTAAGCTAACACCAACGATGCAACACAGAGCAGAGGGAGGAAGGGGACTAACTGCACACAGACTAACAAGCAACCAAGCAACAGGAGAGAGAGGAGCACAGGTGGCAACAATCAAGGGCAGGAAGTAAAACTGAACACAATACATGAAAAACAACAGGCATCAAAGTAAAACAGGAAGCGAGGAATGTATTGACAGGGAATGATGAGACTGAACTTGACATATAAACAAGAGCAGAAGAGAAAAACACAGAGGGGATACAGACAACTAGCAAACTAACATGAGCGCAGAACAGAACTTAAATTACGAAACCCAGGATCACAGCAGTAAACACAAACAGCATAAAGAGCATAGACACAAGGATTCAAAGATGACGTAACTCAATACAAAGAGACTAAAAACCAGGAGACACGAGGAGGGTAGAAATAGACCCAAATATCCAATTTATAAAACTAAAGCAAAGGCAACAGAAATCAGAATCCATAATACAAAACACAAAGCGGGACTAGAGTCAAAATAAAACTAGAACAGAAACTTAAAACCCAAACTGAAAGATTACAAAAATACAGGTAGGGCTACAACTAAAGTTCAACCATAAACAGAGCCTAAAACCGAGAAAACTCAAAATCAAAACTCAAAATATACAAAGCTAGACTACAAAAACCCTGACAAAAACATGGATTCCACGCTGTGACATCACCATCAGTTGGTGTCTTGAAGCAAGCAGCAGGTCGCGCTAACTGAGAATGTGAGGAACACTATATGCCTGACCTAAAGTAAAGCCTGCTTTATCTTCCATAATGAAAATAATGAAAGTCCTGTTGTAGTCAGGAAGATGTTAAACTAACCATTGAGACCATTAACTCATCGGGAAAATGTTCACTGAGGTCATAGAGTAAGGGGGCTGAGGGCTGCTTTCCTATAGGCTTCCACACAACTGGACTTCTTTTTGAAACCAGACGAGTTGTCTTCAGCTGGTCACCACAAAGATGTAGGTTTAGGACACTAAGCTAAATCCATGTTTTTTGTACAGCCTTTGCTTGTAAAAGAGTTTTATTTTTTACATTATGGTATTTTTACTGCACTAAAGTAAAGATATAAACTTTTCCTCCCCTTTTACACAAAACAGCAAAAAATCTTGTGCAGTGAGCACTTTTCATGGAAATGGTAAGGCACTAGAGCTTAAAAATCATGTTCAATGTTTTCTAAGCCACTTTTTATAGCTGCATTTTCTAATTCTCCCATGGCCTCAAATCAACTGGTTCTTGGCCTTCCCTGTGCCATTCACATTTAAAGATAAGACAGAGCCAAGTTCTTTCATTCTATGCCCTTCTTGTTCTGGTCCTACCTGACGTTTGTCCTTCTCCCCAACTTTAACCAAGAACCCAACTCCACCTTCACCCAGAAGACCCAGGACTCCTTGGTCTCTGTGAGGATCTGCTTAATCTTCAGGAAGGTATTCACGGAGTCAGAGACGGCTCCAAAACATTTCTTAATAAATCATCATCTTATATTCTTGTGGGGAAGCCTTCTCTCTCTGACTTGTTTTAACGATACTACTAAAATGCACAAGAAAATCCTCTTGTAATGTCATCAACTCATGACCTTGTTTCCAGGTCAAATTGCCTCATGCACTGGATGAGGCTCTCGCCTTTAAAAGTGCTGCTTGTTTTGCTGATTCTTGTTTTGTTCCTTGTTCTTCTGGACACTCCAGGTAGGTTGCAGTTCAAGAATATGACAGCACTGGAGGATAATGGGTTCCTGGTAGTTTCACGTTTGATTCTTCTCAAATCTTTGACAGTTAATTTGTGTCTTTTTCTCTCAACACGTTTATTGCGACCCTTTTGGGTATTTGTAACAAAACATTTGAAAGTTCTGTGGTCACGTCCTAATATCTTGGCAGTTTCAAGACTGCTGCATCCCTCTGAAAGATGTTCTATATTTTTTGACTTTTCAGAGTTTGTGAGATCTCTTTTCTGGCCCATTTTGCCTGAGGAAAAGAAGCTGCCAAAAAACTGTGCACACTTGATATAGAATGTTGATCTCCTATAGGCATTCAAGTTTATACAGCCTGGAGTTAGAAAGTATGCATAAAAACGACTGGTCAAAATACTCACTTGCCTAATAATTGTGCACACAGTGTGTTGGCTAACCTTGTTGTAGATGGGATCTTCGCACATTCTCTTGGCTGAAGTTTTGTCTGTTTTCATGATCTTCTACCTGCCATACGTTGGCATTTGTGTCTACCTGCCAAAACCTTTATTGAGAACAATTTAATCCTCATCCTGCATCTTCCCTGTGCTAGTGCTTTTATATTAGCCTAACCATAGCTCTGTAGCTAGCCACCAGGTAGAACATCATTTACTGCTGAATTCTAACTCTTCTAAACTTGGTAAACTCTTTTTTTAATGGGTCCCAGGACATTCAACTTTATTGTAAAACCAGGGCAAGCAGTCACATTGATTATTTTAAAGAATATGGATGATATTTAACTCTCTATGGTGCCTAAGTGTTTGTTTGCTTCAGAAACATTTGGACCCAGAAATGACCGATGATGACAGACTTGTTGACTATATATAACTGGAGCCTTTTCTTCTGGAGTTAACCCTCGGCAGTCGTCATCGGTGATTACCTCAACTCTAACTCTATGTCATGACCTGTATGTTCTGTTGTTGTTTTTGAGTTCTCCAGGGCCTTTTTCTGTTATTAGATTCTGTATTTGCCTTCTTTGATGAGTTTTCTTTCCCTGCTTTGTGTAGTCAGTTTCCCGGTTCCCTGTCTGTGCATTCCTGTCAAGTTTGTACTTATGTCTGGTTTTCTGTTTCCTGTTTTACTCTGAAGCCTGTTTAGTCCTGCGTATTGTGTTCAGTTTAACTTCCTGCCCTCGATTG
>VUQH01076286.1:0-13727 GCA_015106775.1 Etroplus canarensis
GGAAGGAAAAACTCCGGCAGAACCAGGCTCAGGGAGGGGCAGCCATCTGCCTCGACCGGTTGGGGGTGAGGGGACAGAGAAGACAGAAAAGAGAGCAAAGAGAGACACAGAGGCTATGGGAGAGAGAAGACAACATTCAATGACATGCAGCAGTTAAATGCATGGGGAGTGAAAAGAGGTGCGTGGAGAAGAAATGACCAGCACATCATAAGAAGCCCCCCAGCAGTCTAAACCTATTGCAGCATAACTAAGCCCTAACTATGAGCTTTATCAAAAAGGAAAGTTTTAAGTCTAATCTTAAAAGTAGAGAGGGTGTCTGCTTTCTGAATACAAACTGGGAGCTGGTTCCACAGGAGAGGGGCCTGATAGCTGAAGGCTCTGCCTCCCATTCTACTTTTAAAAACTTTAGGAACCATAAGTAGGTCTGCACTTTGAGAGCAAAATGCTCTAATGGGAAAATATGGTACAGTGAGGTCTTTAAGACAGGATGGGGCCTGACTGTTCAAGACTTTGCAAGTGAGTAGAAGGATTTTAAATTCAATTCTGGATTTAACAAAGAGCCAATGAAGAGAAGCCAATACAGGGGAAATGTGATCTCTCTTTCTAGTCCCTGTCAGTACTCTTGCTGCAGCATTTTGGATCAACTGAAGGCATTTTAGGGAGCTTTTAGAACGGCTAGATAACAATGAGTTACAATAATCAAGCCTAGAAGTAATAAATGCATGAACTAGTTTTTCGGCATCACTCGGAGACAGGATGTTTCTAATTTCGGCAGTATTACGAAGGTGACAATCTATTGAAACGTGCAAACAAAAATGGAAATACAGTACATAAGGTTTGTACAATTCTAACCAGCTTAAATGTCAATATTTGGTATGACCAGAGTTATTATAGGTCTGTATTTTCTAATAACTTTTTATTTTTAATTCGTTTTGAGTTTTTGTTTTGAATTCAGTTTAGCGTCAGTTAGTTTCCAGAGTGAGTTTGCTCATTTCGGTTTAGTTTTTAGTGTTGAAAATGTTGTTTTAGTTTAGTTTTTATTACTTTCAGTGTTAAGTTTTAGTTTTCTTCATTATTATAATATGGATGGTATTTGTCACAGGAAGATTTAAGATGTTTAGATCAGAAATTACAATACAAACACAACACTTTGTGAAGGCAGATGAGTCACAATCATGTAGACATTCTGAGTCTCAATAAACATATACATCAAAGCCTCATCAGACAGACTGACTGACCAAATTTAACCCAACTAACAAAGACTAGAACTAAGGACATTCCCTGTATATTTTTAGTTTATTTGATTTAGTTTCCTAAGCCCACAATGTCGTTTTAGTTTTGATTTTTCCCAAATATCTCGTTTTTATTTTTATTTCAGTTAAGTAAAATTATTTTTCCCATGTAGTTTTAGTTTTTAGTTTAGTTTTGGTTAACTATAATAAACTCGGTATGACCACCTTCATTCATCAACACAGCCAATCAAACAGCTTCCAGATAGTATTGTATGGTGGATCAAAATCTGACAGCATTTTTCTGCACTTGTGATTCTATTCATTTTGACAAGATCCCCAACACCACTAACTGAAATGCAGCCCCAAACCATGAAAGAGCCTCCACCATGTTTCACAGATGGCTTTAGACACTTACCACTGTACTGACCTCCTCCATACATATTGATGAAAATTTGAAATAAATAAAATAAATAAAAATTTCAAATTTGGATTCATCACTCCATAAGAACTGTCAAAACTGATTGTCAGACCAGTTCTTGTGTAGTTTAGCATATCTCAGCATTTTTTTCTCTGTTTCCCTTCCTTAAGAATTACTTCTTGATAGTTACCCTTCCATTAAAATTAAGTTTAAAAAAAATTAAGATATCTTTTATTGACCCAACAAGGGAAATTTGTCTTGGGCAATAGTGCTGCGTTACAACTGCTCTGGCAAATGCATAAAGAATACAGTACAAACAATACTGTAACCAGACAACATAACATTAAGACCATTTCTGAGGCTTTGACAGGCAACATATGGATATAGTGAACTGCCACATGCATTTCTCAGGTCCTGTGTCAGGTCTTTGCTGTATCTACAGACCTAACTTTCAGCTACTGTTCATCTGCCATAAGATGTTTTTTTAGTCCTGCCACTTCTTCTTTTGTCCAGTTTCCTCAAAATTTTTAAAGACTGGCTGCACACCATGCTGAAATATATAAAGTTTTCTGCTGACAGCTCTTTGGGAATCAACTTGATGGTGCAAAAATATAATTTTATGCCTGTCAAACTGCATTACCCTTGGCACTGTTCATACATTCAACTAAAGAAATAGGAACAAATGATGTGTTTTTGTGAGTGCTAGTAACAAAGTACCTAAAAATACCATTTGCTTGCACTATATACAGAATGTGTCCCCACATTTGCCTTACAAGCGAAAGGCCCCTGATTTGATTCCAGGTGGGGACACAAGCACCTCTCACCAAGGAGGGTTGAGTCAGGAAGGGCATCTGGTGAAAAACCTCTGCCAAATTACCAATACAGTTTAATCTGCTGTGGCAACCCCTTGGGGAGAATACAAGGGAGCAGCTGAAGGTACATATATAGCTTGTACTGTGCAAAAGTCTTGGGCCACTCTTCATTTCTCCATATATATATATATCCAAGGAGCCAGACTTTCTTTAATTTTTTTTTAAAGTAGTCTTAAGCACTAGTTCCTCACCTTCTTTCTGGAGGTGTCTCAAAGTTTTTCTTTGGATATTGACTGCTTTTTGGTTCATTTTCAGTCCAGTGACATTGGTGTGTTGTGCACTATATCCTAAAAAAATCTTAGGAAATTGGACAAGTGAAGTACAGAAGAATCTGCAGGCATAAAAAAAACTATCTACAACAAATGAACGGTTTCTGAAAGTCAAGCCCTTAAGAAATAGGGGGAAACATCCAGCAAAGATCTAACACAGGATCTGAGAGATGCATCTGGCCTAACACCGGATCCATACACTGTTTGCTGAAGTATCATCAAAAATGGCCTCAGTGGAAGGGTGGCTGTCAAGAAGCCACTCTTAAGAAAGCTACAGGGAGAGAAGGCTGAGGTATGCCAAATTACACACTGCAATGAAAAGCAGTGGCGGCAGGTTTTATGGAGTGATGAATGGACCTCAAAATTATCAGTGCAGTGTGGGACAAAGAACAGAACGAAAATCCTTCAAAAAGTCTGGAGAACTATTCCTGAGGACTGTTCAAGAAATGACAAGACAGCTTGCATAAGAGAGTTCAAGCTGTGTTGAAGAATTTAAAAAAAAAGCTGGTTACAACTGTACAAACTCTGTTTTTGCTTCATGTACTGTATTTACAAGACTTTTGCTTGCACACTCACACACACACACACTATATATATATATATATATATATATATATATATAGTGTAGAGAGAGAGAGAGAGAGAGAGAGAGAGAGAGAGAGAGATTTATCTCTATAAAGAACTTTCAACATCATAGTTTTTAAAGCTGTCCTCTTCACCATTTTCAGCAGTGTGATTTTGCGTGTCGCAGCGGCTCCCTGCTCTCACTTACTTTCTGTTTAATCATCACCGTATGCGCACAGCTCTGCAGCGCGAACATGCCTGTAAGTTACCAAGATTGCGGTTATTTGTGTTTTTAACTTGTAGGCCTCTCCGTTCATTACCACGTCAAATTCCTGCCGTCATTTTACGGGTTGTTGACAGTGCGAAGCCTCGGAGTCGTGTTGTTGATGAGTAGCAGCAGCAGCAACAACACATGGACTGGTTTGCTAACGTGGCTGTCGAACGCGGGTGGTGACTACTTGCTGAAACACATTAGTGTCAAATTAGTATACGATATAACCTGTAGCTTAGTAATTTCGGACCAAGAAATAGTCTACGCCTGGATTCTTTAAACGCTCTTCTGTGAGAGCCAAAATATAGTGTTTGCTTAATAACTGTGTACTGCCGTCGTTAATGGCGTTGCTAACATGCTAACTATGGCCAAAGTAAGTTGGTTAAACAAGAAAACAGCTTTTAAGTCTCATCTTACAAGAGTCGTTATCTGTAAAACATTAATATGCAGGCTTACCAAAGTAATGTTTTGATTGGCTTTCTTTATTATACTTTTGTTTTGACTTATTTGACTGAACCTGGTCTGCGTTATGAAATTATTTACATTTTTTTTTTTTTTTAGTTGGCCAGAGACCTTCTCCACCCTTCACTTGACCAAGAGAGACGGCAGCATAAAAAGAAGAGACTCGTTCAGAGCCCCAAGTCTTACTTTATGGATGTGAAATGTCCAGGTAAATAAATAAGGTTTATACATTAATATGTGGTCACCAGCCATCCAGGGGCAATCCTAGGCTCAGACCTATTAGGGGGGCTCAGACCCCAAATGGAATGTCATGCATACAGTGCCTTGCATTTAACACATTATTAACCCATAAGAACCCATGGTGACATGCATGTAACAAACACTTTAAATGTTCTGCAATCTTTCTTTAAAGCTTTATGCTTGACCTTAACTTGTGAAGTCCCTAAAGAAAAATGGGACCAGGTTCTTATGGGTTAAAACAATAATACTTGATGAATGATTTTCCTTGCAAATATATTAAGCACCTTTCACCTCTTTGGATAGATATAAGTTACAATGTTACTTTCAAAAGAAACAGAATTAGTTGGATGGTGTATTGTAGTGTCTAAGAATAATTCAGACTCAGTAGTTACTGATTTCAATATAATATGCCTGTTTTAGTTGAACTGACATCACAGATGTTCCTTCCACATTCAATGGAGGTATTTGCTGAATGTTGTCTTGAAGTCGCAGACTCTATAGTAAGAGGAAATCTGTGCCCAAGAATTGTTTTCTCTTTTTCTTTATCTATTAGAATAAAGCCAAATAAACAAAGCATTCTCGATATAAAGAATGAGCAGAAAAAAAAAATTTCTCCCCATGTGCGGTTTTAACTCAATCCAACTTCTTCCACTTGTGTAGTTCAGGGTCACAGGGGGTGGTGGAGCCTGTCCCACCTGTCATGGGTGGGGTACACCCTGGACAGGTCACCACTCTCTCACAGGGCTTACGCAGAGAAACCAACAACTATTCACACCTCCAGTTAGTTTAGACTCACCAATTAATCTAATCCCTTTGCATGTCTTTGGACTCTTGGAAGCCAGAATACCTGGAGAGAACCCACTGAAGCACAGGGAGAACATGCAAACTCCACACTGAAGGGCCCAAGCTGGCTGGCCATTAGATGTAAATCCAGATCCTCTTACTGTGAGGCAGTAGTGTGGTGCTCCTTTGAACTTGTGACTTCCAGTTCTGCTGCCCATTTCTTATCCTACTGAGCTACATAATTTCACAGTCATAGCTTCTTTGGGGTTATAATGCAGAGAGGCAATGATTTTAACAGTCTTGACACATTAAGTTCACCATGCAACAGATGAGATAGAATTTAGATGTGCAATTCCTTAAAAGTGTTGTTTATTGAAAAAAATCAGGCTACAGCATGAGTAGTCTGTGTACATGGAGAAAATTTTGTGTGGACGCCTGTTCACACACATGCTATATAACCAGATCACTTGTCATTTAACATAAAGAAAGATGCATTTAATTCCTACATTGCAATAATCTGATTTAAATTCATCACTTCGTAAGAGATGCTCTGACCCGACCTTTATTCTATGAGTAGCCATCAACATCTGTCTACAGTTCAGGTTTTGCTGTTGTACCATGACTTGTTTTGACCCCAGAGGTGGCATTGGGTTTCAACTAAGTATGCTGGGAAGTTAAAGATGAGTTTGTAGCAAAGCAGATATAGGGAGAAATGTGCACAGCATTGTTTTAGTCTCTTAACTGCGTGAGAGCAGTTCACCAAATCATAAAGTAATTAAAGTGGCATTACTCATTACAGACACTGACAAATTGGGTTGTTTCTCCATACACCAGTGCAAGAAGAAAACTGAAGAGAGATGTGCATTTACATTCAAATTTTAAAGTTCATGCAAACCTTCCTTTTATTGTCCTGACTCAACACAGGGCATCAGAATACCCCTGAGTGAAGAATAGATTTGTAGTTTGATGCTTCAGTGTAGTGACAGCCAAGCCATATTTAGAATTGAATTGCTGTGAAAAAAGCAGTAAAGACTCCTGCAACTTAACATGCTACAGTCGCCTTGTGTGAAGGCCAACTGCATGGAAACGAGCTTAGTTTTATAGACCTGTGGCAATGGGACTGAAACACCTAAATTCAATGATTAAGAGGTGTGGCCTAATACTTTTGTCTTACATACTGTATGTCCTTCACATGCTCAGTGTCTCAGCACCATACATGTATACTAAAAGTTTGATACATGCATAACAGATGCAGCTGATTAAGTCATATTTTTAGTTGCATTGTTCCATTATCTTGTGTTGTAGTGATTAAACCATGTTTTACTTACCTGGCAACCACAATAACCTATTAAGTGGATTTTTAAACAAATGTACCTGTTAACAATTTGACATGGTTTCTTTGCAGGCTGCTACAAGATCACCACTGTATTCAGTCATGCACAAACGGTGGTACTTTGTGTTGGTTGCTCAACAGTGCTGTGCCAGCCCAAAGGAGGAAAGGCTAGACTGACAGAGGGTAATAATACAGATTAAGGATGTTTTAAGTGTGTAAATATTTCATCAGGCTAAGCTGTGCATATCTGAGGTGTGAAGACTAACTTCAATTTTTACTCCACAGGTTGCTCTTTCAGGAGGAAGCAACATTAAATGGAAACTACAAATTTCATTTCAGAGAAATAGTTTTCAGAAATCCACCCCCCCCCCCTTAAAAAGAAGCATGTACTAATGATAGGATTGGTCATTGTATGGATGTTCATCTTGTATCAAATTTACCAGCAGAATTTTTCTATATGCAAAAATGTCAAGTAAATAAAGACAGTTAAGCGTTGAAGCATTCTTGGACCTTTATTAACAAATGACCAAAAATGTTTGACGTGACTAAAATCACCTTCACGGAAAGCATAAGTCCTTTTGCATTTGAATGATAAACATTTGTGCTGTAGATTTGAGAAACATAAAAACACATGGAACATAAATAGTGAACATAACACAGTAACCCCAAAATATAGCTGATAACTCAGGGAGGACCCTACTCCACTTGCATATTTGTGTCCCAAGGAAAATCAAATAGGAATTGGCAACCGTTCTTAAACTTGATCAGACATACAGTGTATTACTTTATGAAAGGGACTTTAAAGGCATGGAGTCAAACCTTGTCCTTTACAAAAAACAAAACAAAAAAACCCCCCACTCATATATTTGACATTGCATTTGTGTCACAGACTACAATCACTGCGTCTGACACTGCACTCCACCTCTTGGACTCTCATCTTCCTCATAAGCTTCTCCGCTGTAGTGTTTCTGTTGGGACCGCAAATCAGCCTCGCAGAGCTCAACCTCCTCCATGTCGTCAGTAATCATCACGTCTTCTCTGGGAGGAAGAAGTCTTTCTAGCTGGAACATGAGATGTTCTGGGAGCCAGTGTTCTTCTGGAAATTCCACCTGTAGAATAAATGGAATTTAAATAAGCTGAAATTTTCTCTCTTCATCTTAAGAAATTAAATCTGGAGTTGTATCACACTGCTGAAATTTGTTCATACCTGGAACTGAATAATAAGCTGTCCCTTTTCATAAGGCTCTCTGTAAATTGGCATGCCCTCATTCATAACACATTTGATGTCATTGTGCTTAATGACTTCACCTGTAAATAAGACAGATGTTAGTGAAATCTTTATTCACAACCAAAACAGACAAGCCAGCTCTGGGGGCCAGCTGACTTCAAGCACTTACCTGGTTGTGAGCTGATGACAAGCGTTCTGTTATCTAGAGTCTGAATGGTCTTCCTGAACCCACACAGAGCCTCAACGAGTTTGATGTCCATCCTCATTATTAAGTTATTTTCTTGCCTCTGGAAAACTGGGTGGTCCTTCTGATCCAGCACAATGATGACATCTCCAGGCTCCAGTCCAGGTTCCTGGTCACCTTCTCCATGGAATGTAATTTTCTGACCATCTTTCATACCTGCATAACAGAACCATATTTTGTTAAATTTGCTTAAGGGGGAAAAAAATAAATAAAAAATCTACTACAATTAGATTTTAATGTAAATGTCTCAGATAAGTGGGAGTGGAGAACTTACCTTTGTCAATATGAACTTCAAGAATTTTCTTCTTGCGTTCTACTTTGTGCCCATTGCAATTCTTGCAGCGGTCCTTGGAGTTGAACTTCTCGCCCTGTCCCTGGCAGTCTGGACACATGCTTTGGATCTGCTGAATCATGCCTGGCCCAAGCTGTTGCACCCTGACTTGCACTCCTCTTCCTTTGCAATTTGAACACTTCTCCAAGGCACCCTTCTTCCCACCATACCCTGTGATATAGAAGAGTTTTGTCTCACTCTACACACTTAAGTGTTAAATTGCATTTTGGTTTGCAATCTCCTGGTACCCACCATCACATTTTTCACAAATGACATTCTTTTGGAGTCCGAGCTTTCTTGTTGAACTGTTGTACATCTCATCCAGTGAAACACTAAGCTGATGGACAACATTTTTCCCTTTAAAAAAAAAAAACAACAATATTTACATTAAAAACAGGAACACTCAGTCTGCAAACAGCATTTATCTAAAATTTAAATGAATTGCAACTTAGAAACCATCTTACCCTTTCTCTCTCTCTGCATCCGTCCACCACCTCCAAAGAACATGTTGAAAATATCCATTGGAGATGTTCCTCCCCCCATGCCGCCTTCTTTGATTGCTTGCTCACCTCCTTGGTCATACAAGTCTCTCTTCTTTGGATCCGACAGCACCTCATATGCTTGAGAAATATGCTTGAACTGTGGAAATAATACATTATGAAGTTAGTTTTAAAACAAAAGTCCTGGATACATTTGAGAGTCACTCCACTTAAGTCACGTTAGTGTTTATTAGTTCAGAATCTTGTTTAGAATTACTTAATGCTCGATTTATGTGTTGTAACAATCACTTAAAGCATCAAGAAGGATATGAGTGCTAGATAGTCCACAACAGCAGTACATTAATCCTAAATATTTTAAGCCATAGCGAAAGAGTTGGCAACCTTTAGTCACAAGAGCCACTCTTAAGCAAATCTTGACCCAAAAGATTTCTATGGAGCTGCAAAACATACTTACATTATAACGGTTTCCTGTTTAAGCCATTATTTGTTTCATGTTCAACTCTTGTGTAAAGTATCTTATATTTTATCTCATGGTTGTGACACCTATTAAGTATAAATTAGCATAACAACATTACTAATAGATGTAAATAATTAACCCTAGTACTGCAGGACCTCAATATATTGATGTCCCAGATAAGTTTCGTCTATACATTGGTCAATTCCAGTGTTTTCATTCACTGCCGGTCGTCTACCTGGTCGTATGGCTGGCAGTACTAGGGTTAAAATCCAACATGTGACTACTGTGGACTACTTATGATTAGTACTTTTAATTTTGCATTTTCATTACAATACCATGATTTTATTGCATTTACAAATAGAATCATGATAACTGAATTTTTTTCCCCTCATATTAGCATTCCCCCTGGGATTAATAAAGGATTCCAAATCTTTCAAACAGAGTAGCCATTAAGCTCTCCAGGTAACTTTGAGTCCAACCTGTGTTTCTGCAAATGGATCCAATTTAAAGTACCCTGTGTTGATAGTAACACAATTAGCAGCCTTAAAGCTTTAAATAGTAAACAAAAATTAGGAGGTTTACTCCTATGCAAGGTTTCCTTTTGTTTGGATTTGGAATCCATAGGTGGGGGGACAAGATGCGCCAACTGAGATTCTGCAAAATTAAAGAGTATTTTTCAGATTTATTTACTGATTTAATCGTTTCCCTCCAATCAATGCCACAGGGAGCCGCTGGAGATGGACAAAAGAGCCACAGGTTCGAGACCACAGCAGGCAGGTCAACTCTGCCATGCGCAGAGGCGCTGTGTGTGTGTGTAGATCATTCCAGAAAGTTCCCGCTGTCTTTTCAACTAAGCCTGCGGTTTAAAATTAAGACAAAGACAGCAGCGACTCAACAAAACGCTAAAAATGCGCTCACCTTATCTCCTTCACTCGGGTTCTTGTCGGGGTGATATTTCAGTGCAAGTTTTCGGTAGGCTTTTTTGATCTCCTCTTGAGAGGCTTTGGGGCTGACACCCAACAGATCGTAGAAGCCGGTTTCGTGAACCATCGTGACTATCCCAAAAAAAAAAACAAAAAACACACACACACACATTACTGCGACTTGCTTCGTAGATTATAACGCTACGATATATACACACATAATATACATTCTAACGATACAATGTCATTGTTAGAAACACAACAGTGAGCTCAGGCAACACGTGGTCAACGTAACAAAACAACGCACGGTACCCACACCGTCGCTGACTTTAATCAACCATAACTGAAACTGCCGTGATGTCGGCGTTACACAGCTAAATATCGTTTTAAATCACGGTATTGTAATGCTTACTTGTTCGGTGCCTGTTAGCCCAGCGCTCGTCCGAGTTTATTCTGAGACCGGAGGGGGAAGGTGGGAGGTACTTATAGCCGCTTCACAGTGCAGAACTTTCTGGAGAGCTCAGAGGAGAGGGGCCGGCGTTTCATTGGCTGGGAGAGAGGAGTCTAGAAAAGACCTGAGCGGAGCAAAAGAGGGAAGAGGGAGGGGTGGGTTACTAGATGCACTTCTTATATAGCGTGACCTAATTTTTGGAGTGGTGCTTTCACCTTAGATGTCAGTAAAAGGCCACTGGGCCAAGAACTTTAACAGAAAGAAGTCCTTTCTTAAAGGGCAAATATAGAAAACATTTATGATGTCTAATAAAGACACTGGCTACTCTGCAAAAGTCAACTTTCTCCAGAACATTCTTAGTTCCCGTTAATCACAGTAGTAGGCACTAGCTGGTAAAACAGCAAACAACGCTGAGCGCCAAATGGGAAAAAAATGTTACATAATCTGTAAATGTATCCACTTGTTATCGTGTTATTGATACATTTATTGCAGATTAGGTAAAAAAACTGAAATTAACTCCCGAAGCACACTACTTGATCACTGAATTTAAGTGTTTTATTCAGTCCTGTTGCCACAAGCCATGCAGTCTGCATTTCCAAACATTCGTGGAAGAGTTCCCTGAATTCTAGTAAAAAATGTACCTTCAGCTGCTCCCTTGTATTCTCCCCAAGGGGTGGCCACGGCCGACTGATCCGCATTGGTAAATTGGCAGAGGCCTTACACCGGATGCCCTTCCTGACGCAACTCTCCATAGTGAGAGGGGTTGTGTCCCCACTTGGAATCAAACCAGGAGCCTTTCCCTTGTAAGGCAAATGTTCAAACCACTACACTACGGGGACACTATTCACTAAATTTGTGTGTGGTACTGTAATAGGAATCACCATTGCAATGACTCAGTTTGTGAAATTTCCTTCCTGCTTGATATTCCATGATCAACTACAAGTGGTATTATTGCAAAATGGAATGACATGACTTATTTATTCATATTTCTTATTTATTAATGTTTTTATACCTTAAATTGTTACCTTTTATTTCAGTATTTTTTAATTATCATGCGTTTTAAGGCAACAAAATTTAATTCATATATTTCGTGAATGACAAATTGCTGATTTAGAGGCAAAAGAGGACAAAAGTTTGCAATGCTCTGATCCAAAAGATCCTTTGGCATTAACATGAGCACAAAATCTGTGCATTGGGAGCTTCATGGCATGGGTTTCCAGGCAAGCCTTAAATCATCAAGCACAATGTCAAGCATCAGATGGAGTTGTATAAAGCACACCGCCACTGGACTGTGGAGCAGTGGAAATGTGTTCTGTGGTGTGACAGATCATGGTTGTCTATCTAGGAGTCTGATGGATGAGTCTGGGTTTGGTGATGCCAGAAGAATGTTACCTGCCTTGGTGCCTACTGTAAAGTTTGATGGAGGAAGGATAATGCTATTGGGTCGTTTTTTTGAGGTTACGTAGGGCCCCTTAGTTCCAGTGAAGGAAAACCTTAAAACTTCAGTTTACCAAGACATTTTGGACAATTCTATCCTTTCAATTTTCCAAAAACACTGGGGAAGGCCCTTTTCTGTTATAGTATGATTGTGACCCAGTGCATTAATTAACATCCATAAAGGCACGATTGAATGAGTTTATGAGGAAGAATTTGACTAACCCACACACAGCCCTGACCTCAACCCCATCAAACACCTTGAGGATGAACTAGAATGGAGACTGTGAACCAGGCCCTCTCATTCTAAATCAGTGTCTGACCTCACAAATGTGATTCTGGATGAATGGGCAAAAATGGGCAAAAATTCCCACAAATGCATTCAAAAATCTTGTAGAAAGCATTCCCAGAAGAGAGAAAGCTGTTGTAGCTGTGTAGGGGGAACCGACCACCTATGGATTTAGAATGAGATGTCATAAAATCTCCTGTAGATGTACTTTGTAGGTGACCGGATACTTTCGTCCATACTGCCTAGTATGGACAGTACAGTTAGTCTGTGCAAGTATTGTCTGAAAGCCATAGAATAAAAACTCAACTAATTATACTTTATTTTGGGAGGGGGCTTAAAATTCCATCCAGTAACTCATGCAGATTAAGCTTAAACAATATTGAAAGAAAAATGATATAATTCAGTTTTTAAACCTATCCTTGTGTGACTTGGGAGAGGTGGTTTTACATTTGAAAAGACTGGCTTATTTGAATTCAGAACCTGTCTTTGAGCAAGTGGTCCAGTGCAGTACACGCATGGTCTTTCCTGTTTGTTTCACAACCATTAGGGACTTTGGAAGGCTTGTTGAACAGCAGTTTTTTCTTTCGTTTGCTATATTCTCATAAAACATTTATTAAAGGGTATATTGTCCAGAAATTAGTAAAAAGTATTGTCTTTCAAATCAGTCAGAGTTTTGAAAGTATCTTCTTTGAGCAAGTTCAGAATGGAAGAGAAGGTCGTTTATCAACTTGAGGGCAGGTGAGCAACTTAAAATTAACCTTTTTTTGTTTGTTTGTTTAACCCGCTAGATAATAACAATCAATAAATATTTTTTAGTTAACTGTGGGATAACTTCTAATACCCTTGTACCAGATTTACCAGTTAACATGCAAATTCACCACAGTACAAAAGTGCGGTGCTGTCGCAGGGTGGTTTCCAGGATTTTGTAAAAGGGGTGAACCCAAGACTTGAGGTGAGGTAATCTGGTTGCAACAGTAAATAATTTTAATTTTACTGAGTGATATGTATAGGCAACCCACAGGGGTATAAAATCTTCACAGATGTGCTTGTGTGCAGTCCTCCAAAAAACCAACCACACATAGCTTGAGATGGATCATGCTATGCATAAGGCGAATGTTGATTGGTTGAAAAGTAAGCCAGAACAGGCAAGGGAGTGACAGAGGAGTTCACAACATAGAGGGAGAAGAGCAAAAAAAAACATTAGAAAATGTATTTAAAAGAAACAACATGAAAAGCACAGACAGTGGCTACGGTGACTCTTTCCATTGTTTTTAACACTCTGTTTCATATCAGCTCTTGGTATGTCAAAACTTCGCTGGCAGAAGGCCCAACAGCAACACAAGCAAGAGTAGCCCATGGACCAGTTGTGCCTCTGTCCCATAGTGACAATGACCACCCCCCCCCCCCCCCCCCCCCCCCACAGGCT
>VUQH01076286.1:13747-28867 GCA_015106775.1 Etroplus canarensis
TCCCCCCTTGGAGATTTGAACAATATTTTATGACCAATCACAATTTGTCATTTTTGTTAACATTGTTGAATGAATGTTCTTAGTATTAAAATAGCATCTTGCCGGCAGCTTAAGCATTAAGGCCACAAGTCTTTCAAAAAAAGTCATCATTTGTGTTTTTATAATGGTGATAGAGATGGCCACAAATCCAAATTCTCCCAGGTGTTCAGCTGGGTTGAGATTTGGTGCTTTTGATTATTTTCATTCTAATCGAACTGTCAGATGACCCTGGAGGCATTGTTGTCCTGGAAGAGACCACTCCCATCAGGATGATGTGATCAGTCTGAAAAACTTTGTATTGATTTGGAGTGGCTCCTCCCCTCCCATGAACACAATATTGATGAGTGGGAGTGGAAAGGTTTTTTTTTTTTTGTCAAACAAAGCAAGGGGGGCTTTTGCTGTGCTAAAAGCCTGACATTGTGTTGGGTCAACAATGCTACTGAAAATTAGACCCATGTGATAAAATGAAACCATTGCCAAAATCTGAGTTACAGTGTATGTGACTGTGCTTGTAGTTGATGTCTCTTCTGTATGTTTCAGTGTGGCATTGCCAGCTCAGAAGACTATGGCACACATGCAGACAGATAGTGAAGAGCTGGCCTCTATAGGTGAGTTATGAGCACTAAATGAGATGCCTTCCGGTATGATACTGGAACCATGGTGGAAATGATACATGAATGCGCCCTACAAGAGCAAAATGGATTCAAAAATTGCATTCTTCTGTGATTGAAGATTTCTGTGGACATGTTTCAGATTTGATTTTTCTCTCATCCCAGGAAAAATAAACATAGACCAGACTTTTGCCAGTGCATCTCTTGCTCCAGCTCATTCCCTTTGGACCACTGATGCCAGAGGTTCAGTCAAGCTGAGAATAGAAGAAGGATGTGCAGAGGAACCCATCACAGTTCACCAAATGTTCAAAGCCTCAGTTGAAAGATATGGAAACAAGCATGCGCTTGCCAGCAAGAAGAACAACAAATGGGAAAGGATAACTTTCTCAGAGTATTATCAATTCTGCAGGAGCGCAGCCAAGAGCTTTATAAAGGTATATCGCTCACAAAGAAAATTTTAGGTACATTCTAAATGACACTGTCAATGATCAGATTTTTGCAAGGAAAAATTAAAAAACTTATTGATGTGTGCAGCTTGGCTTAGAGCGATTCCATGGCGTGGCAATACTAGGATTCAATTCACCAGAATGGTTCTTCTGTGCAGTTGGTGCTATCCTGGCAGGGTGAGAAATACACATTAAAACAGCAACCAGACTTAAATTAAGCACTTATCTGAATCAGCCAGTGACTGTGCACATAAATACTGTACCTCTGTGTTTCTCCCATTACAGTGAGACATTCATTACCCCCTTTCATCCTCCTATAGCTGTAACGACCTCTATTGTTTCTTACAGAGGAATAATGACAGGAATTTATGCCACAAACTCACCAGAAGCTTGCCATTATGTGGCTAGTGACTCCAAAGCCAACATTATTGTGGTAGAAAACCAAAAGCAACTGGATAAGATAGTGCAGGTACTGTAAAATAATATATACATCAGATTTATAAAAGACTGCCTCCAAAACATCTGTGGTAAAATTTTCTCTCTTGCTATCATAGATATCTGATAGACTCCCCTATTTAAAAGCCATAGTGCAGTACAGTGGACAGGTCCAGCAAAAGATCTCAAATCTCTACTCTGTAAGTCCTTCAGACAGGCTATAAAATGATACTGACCACAATGAGTGTTGAGGTCGTGTTCTAAATGCTGTATTTCTGCTTTTGGATAGTGGGAGGAGTTCATGGAGCTGGGTCTGGATGTTTCTGAAAAACAATTGGATGACATTATCAGCAGCCAGAGAGCTAACCAATGCTGTGTCCTGATCTACACATCTGGCACCACAGGCAAGCCGAAAGGAGTCATGCTCAGTCATGACAATGTAAGCTTTCATATGACTATTAAGGTGTACTTGCTCAGAGCCATATTATTCTTTGCAGCATGTTACTTGAAAGGAGATAAAATGCAAAAACCTATTCTGAAAAAAGAGATTTTTATTGTTGTTTAAGGCAACAAAAAATACTTGTCTTGGTCTTTAATGAATGTACAGATCACATGGACGGCCAATCATGCCAGCAGGGCTGGAGAGATGCAGCCAGCTGACATTCAACAGGAGAAACTAGTGAGTTACCTGCCCCTCAGCCACATTGCTGCTCAGATCTATGATCTCTGGACAGGCATCCAGTGGGGTGAGCTGGTGTGCTTTGCACAGCCAGATGCCTTAAAGGTAAATAGTCAAAAAGTTATAAAAGTTATAAAGCCTCAATCTCATGTAAGTTTGTCCTAACATTTAATTATAGGACATGTTGAAGGTTTGGCAAGAAACCAAAGGTGAAGATACACTGTGGAAGAGTACACGTTTTGATAACTGTTAGTTCTAGATGTAATTATAACACTGCTCTTCCTCCATACACACTAAGTACGACAAGATGTTTAACATGAAAGAAACCCTGACAAGGCTTGGAAAAAACATTAGTTGTGTAGGTAATAGTTTGAATAATATACTGTAAAAATGTAGTTTTGTGCAGAATGAAATTTGACATCTGCAATGATGTTTTCTCCACAGGGAAGCTTGATAACTACACTGCGGGAGATTTGTCCAACATCCCACATGGGTGTCCCTCGGGTATGGGAGAAAATGATGGAGAAGATAAAACAGGAAATTAGTCAGTGTGGATATCTGAAAAAGAAACTGGTGACATGGGCAATGTCAGTCAGCCTGGAAGCAAATCAAAAGTGTATGCATGAGTAAGTAGAGCTTTCATTATGAATAATTGTTCCTAAAATATGCATATACACTCACCGGCCGCTTTATAAGTTATACCTTGCTAGTACAGGGTTGGACCCCCTGTTGCTTTTAGAACTGCCTTAATTCTTTGTGGCATAGATTCAACAAGGTGTTGGAATCATTACCTAGAAACTCTGGTCCATATTTACGTGACAGTATTACACAGTTGCTGCAGATTTGCTAGCTGCACATCCATGATGTGAAACTCCTGTTCCACCACATCCCAAAGGGAGATCTGGTGGCTGGGGAGGCCATTTGAGTACAGTGAACTCACTGTCACATTCAAGAAACCAGTTAAGATGATTTGAACTTTGTGACATGGTGTGTTATCCCACTGGAAGCAGCCACAAAAAGACGGGCACAATGGTAATAAAAGGATCAACCTGGTCAGCAACAATACTCCAGTAGGCTGTGGTGTTTGAATAATGCTCACTTGGTACTAAGGGGCCCAAAGTGTGCCTCAAAATATTCACCTACACCATTACATCACCACCACAAGCCTGAATTTTTGATACATGGCAGAACAGATCTGTGCCTTCATTATGTTTACACCAAATTCTCACCCCATCATCCTAATGCCACTGTAGAATTTAAGATTCATCAGACCAGGCAGCATTTTTCCAATCTCCCTGCTGACAGAAGTGAGACCCTGTGTGGTCTTCTGCTGCTGTAGTCCATCTGCTTCAAGGTTTGATATATTCAGAGATGCTCTTCTGCATACCTTGGTTGTAATGAGGGGTTATTTGAGCTGAAGTTGCCTTTCTATCAGCTCACAGCAGTCTGGTAATTCTCCTCTGACCTCTGGAATTAACAAGCCATTTTCTCCCAGAGAATTGCCACTCACTGGATATTTTCTCTGTAAACCATAGAGAGGGTTGTGTGGGAAAATCCCAGTAGATCAGGAGTTTCTGAAATAGTCAGACTAGCCAGTCTGGCACCAACTACTAGTTACTCATTGAACTGCTGCCATGTGACTGGCTGATTAGGATTGGTTATTTGCTTAACAGGCAGTTGAACAGTTATAACTAATGACTTGTCCGGCAGGTATGAATACATGGATTTAGCAAAAAACAGAATATTCCATTCAGCAGTTTTTTTTTTCATTTTCTATTTTCTCAGGGATGATGAAAAACCATTCCTTTTTTACCTGGCTGACAGCCTTGTGCTGCAGAGGCTTCGGGATGAACTGGGCCTCTCTTGCTGTCAGAAGTTCTTTTCTGGAGCAGCACCAATTGGTAGTGAAACAATGCAGTTTTTCCTGGGCCTGAACATCCGTTTGTATGAGGCCTATGGCATGAGTGAGAGCACAGGACCTCACTTCATGTCAGGTCCAAAAGCTTACAAACTACCCAGGTAAAAAAAAAAGAAAAAAAAATGTAAAAACAGTGTGCAACGTTTGTGGTGCTTTTCTTAATTTTAATATAAGACACAGAAAACTTTCCCTGACCTATAGCTGTGGTAAGGTGGTGCCTGGCTGTCGATACAAAATGGCTGATGTTGACTCTGAAGGGACAGGAGAAATTTGCTTTTGGGGACGCAACATTTTCATGGGTTTCCTCAACATGGAAGATAAAACAAGAGAAGCTCTGGATGAAGATGGATGGCTGCATTCTGGAGACTTGGGGAAGGTCGATGAAGAGGGTTTCTTGTACATCACAGGAAGGATAAAAGGTAGCGCAATCTGATCAAACAAGAATGAGACTATAAATGTGTATTTTAGGTCTTACATTCTGTACAGTGCATTTTGTTCTGGACAGGAGACTCCTTTCTTAATGAAATGTGTCACAAGGAGCTGAAATGTCAGGTTGTCTACTCTACGTTCTCATTTAGAGTTGATCATCACAGCTGGAGGAGAGAATGTTCCCCCTGTTCCCACAGAGGAAGCAGTAAAGAAGGAACTACCTATCATCAGCAATGCCATGCTGATTGGAGACAAGAGGAAGTTTTTGTCCATGCTTTTAACTCTAAAGGTAATCTGCTCTTCATTTCGATTTTTTTCCAGCAGCAAAGTCAGCAATAAAATGAAAGCAGTTTCTTTACATAAATGTTAAATGCCTAAATTAATTAACTTAAAGCCAACCATATTCTAGTGCTGCTTTCTGCCTTTGTTTTCCTCTTGGCGAGTGTACAAGAGAGTTGTAACAAATTTGGGAGTATCAAGCATTTAAACCCAACACTGTTTTTTCCAGTGCTGTAGCAATCCAGAAACTATGGAGCCAACAGAGGAACTCAGTATGGAGGCTGTGGAGTTTTGCAGGAAGCTGGGCAGCCAAGCAAACAAAGTGTCTGACATAATAGGAGGAAAAGACAAAGAAGTGCACCAGGCAATTCAAGAAGGAATTGACAGAGTCAATTCTGCAGCCACCTCTAATGCTCAGCGAATACAAAAGTGGACCATTCTGAAGAAGGACTTCTCAGTTTCTGGAAGAGAGCTGGGTAAATTTAACACAAGATTGTTAAGAAAGACTGTTACACCATACACTAAAGGCTTATCAAAGTATATCAATATCAAGACTATATAATGCACTATATGGATGCCATTTGTATTGAATTCAGTTTTGAGACTACAGTGACCTAATATACTGTTGTCTTTTTTTAGGTCCCACGATGAAGCTTCGTCGTCCTGTTGTCTTAGAGATGTATCACAAAGTTATTGAGAGCTTTTATCGAGAATAAGGTCATAGTATGAAATCATGTGTCATTTTCATACATCACATCAATATTGTGGACATACACAAAATGTAAATATAGCTGCATATTTTTTGCAGAATAGAAAAAAAGAACTATAAATAATTTGCAAAAAATATTTTTAATCATAAGTTAAAAGTTACAGCGTTTTAATACAACTTTTCCCTAGCCAACAGTAGACTTTACTTCTTTAAAATAATACCAATTAATTAACATGACAGGAAAGTTGGTGGAACTGCTTTATTCCATTAGTGAGAACACTCAAAAGAATAGACACTATTAGCCAGAAGTTGGTTGTAACAGCTCTAACATTCATTTGCATAACACTGAATAAAAATTCTGGTGTTTATGATGCCACTGTAATATCCATGTTCATTTACATAATATTTACAGAAAGAAATGGTAATTTGTCAAAGGATGTTTTAGTGCATACTCTCCAAAGGGTTCATGTTACAGTGCATGATTATGTTTACAATATATTTTCTAACCACATAAATGTGAAGCATAGCTACAAACATGACAGTAGAGTTTGACTTGTTATAGCAAATTATTGTTACTCAAGTGGTATTTAGTGCTGTCTTTAAATACCATTGTCAAACACATTCAATAAATTTAGCCAATAAACAGACAATATTCAATACAGATTAAATGGGAATATCACATATGCATATTACATACACAGAAACTGTTGGTATAACAGCTATTTGGTGTGTGCAGAGAGAAAAATAAAACATCCAGGATCTCAAACTCCTGAGTTGGTTTTTAAATACATAGTTTGGTTGAAATGTGCGAATACAGCATGGCATGATTAAGTTAAGCAACCCAAACTCTAACAATTAACTCACTGGTCTCACAGGTGTCCTTTTAGTCCATATCCCTCACTCTCTGACATATTCCTTCTGTGAATTCTGAGCACTTTGAGTTTCCTCCGAGGTCTTTTGTTACAACCTTGAAGATGGATGACAAAAGCATTACAAATCAGAAAAGGGATCTTTATATATCCAAAAAAGCTTTTCTTGGGAAAAAAGTAGATTACCTTTCTGTCACGAATTGTCTCAAAACAGGCAGTTTCAATCTTCTTGGCATGCCCATGCAGGCCCATGTGCCGCAGCATCATGACTGCACTGAGCAGCAGGGCAGTGGGATTAGCCATATCTTTTCCTGCTATATCTGGGGCGGTTCCATGAACCTGATTGATAGAAGAAATTAATCACAATCCATCATTATGGCTGTAAACATCACACTTTAAAAAAGATAAGAAACAGGAATATAAGACTATACCACATTTTCAAGTGCCTTCACTAGCTCATTTCATGCCATGAATTTATTCTGTGCAACTTGTATTTTCTAAAAGTTTCAGATACACAATGAAAGCACAAGGTTGAGATGGTTTGGACATGTACAGAGAAGGGACAGTAGATATAATGGACAAAGGATGTTGAAGATGGAGCTACCCGGCAGGAGGAAAAAAGGAAGCCCACAGAGGAGGTTTGTTGATGTAGTGAAGGAGAACATGTGGAGGGTTGGTGTGACAGAAGAGCATGCAAGGAGTAGGATGAGATGGAGACAGATGATCTGCTGTGGTGGCCTCTAAAGAAGAAGAACCTTTAAAGGAAAATGAGGAAGATAAAAACCAAAAAACTTACTGACTCAAATATGGCCACACCATTGGCACCTATGTTTCCACTAGGAGTTACTCCAAGACCTCCAATTAACCCAGCACAAAGATCACTGTAGTGATAAACAGATCCAGTTATCTTTAAATTTAAGAATCAGAATACTTTATTAATCCCCAGGAGGGAAATTATTTTTTTCCTTGAGCACATCTCGACCACTATGATTAGATTTAACATACATGCCACAAAGGAGCCATTACATTTTTAGTAACATCTTTCATTAACATTTTACTTGCCTTGTTACAAATCCAGGCAGCTGTGCTTCCTCCCGTGAGTATTTTAATTGCCTGTTTTGTACACTATGTGTGTGCTGGGCCCTGTTGCTTACAGTTCTTCGCACAGACTTCCTCCCTAGATGTGCTACTTCTTCACCTATCCACTGGTTGGAGAGATTGGACATGTGCCTTGACCTATGCCCTCCTATGCTGAATTAATCATCACAGCTGTTAAAAGGCATGTCAATTTTTTTTTATTTCAGCAGGCTGAGCAGCTCCTTGTTGTGTCTCATCTTCATTTGTCAGTTTGCTTAAAAGGGTTCTCTTTGTGGCCTTCTTAACTTGGTTTATAATATTAGTTCTGTAACCTACTTCTGACAATTGGAGAGACTTGTTACCTTCTGGAGGCAGGGTTAGGAGTCAGTTTAACATGGTCAGGTTATAACCTTATTTTTTTCTAAGAAGTACTAGGTTTAGGGGTGCTTCTCCTCACTGTGTTTTTTTTTTTTGTTCTGTGCAGGCAGGTGAGAAAGCACAAGATTAAATTTCCCTTTTTTTCCTTTTACCCAGAACAGTTAGGATCACACATCTATTATTACACTTCTTTGCTTTAATTTTATTTTCAAATAGCATTCAGCTGCCCTGCATTCTCCTGTTTATTTCTGTGAAGAAATTATGAATTAAACTTGTTATAACACTCTCAATGTCTGTCCACGTAATTTATTGAGATTGTAAAATCCATTTTATTTATTTTTTTATTTCTGCTTATGTTTAAGTTCTAACACAATCGTACATACAAAAAATAAAAGAGGACTCATCATGTATCTTGTTCTTATTATTATAATATAATACAAGGGACTTATTAGTGATAGTTACTTACCTCAAGATGTCTCCATACAAATTAGGCATCACTAGTACATCAAACTGTGTGGGATCCTGCACCATCTGTAAGTTTGTATGGATAATCCTGCTATTAATTGCAAATTTTAAAAACGGAATGAAGCTTTACATCTTATCCATTTGAAACATACATTCAGACTAAACTAATTTACCACAAAAGCTACTGGAACATACATTTAGGCACACAGTATCCAAGTACATCTCAGTAAATTTCACATCTTTGTACTTTTCAGCAGCTTCTCTGCATTTTCGTAGAAAGAGTCCATCTGACATGCGCCTACAAAACACACACAAAAAAAAGATGTTAACAGTGGGCAAAAATGTAATTCAAGCAAGTAGATTTTTTTTAAAGTACTTAACTTGCACAAAAAGCAACTTACATGATATTAGCCTTATGAACAGCGGTAACACTGCCCCTCTGATTATTTCTTGCATATTCAAACGCATATTCCGCAATGCGTTGGCTGGCTTCTTCAGTAATGAGCTTAATACTCTGTACAACTCCATCAACAATCTGAAAAAGTATCAACAGTGGATGTAGCTAGTATCTGAATTACTTCACAATCAACACAACATTGTTTCTAGCTGAACATCAAACAGATGTTGATTAGAGAAAGATGCTATGGTTTGATAAAGAAAATAAAATGTAACAATGAGACAAGTAATGTTATTAAAGGTCTTACAACATGTTCAATTCCACTATATTCTCCCTCAGTGTTTTCCCTGATTGTAACCAGGTTCACATCAGTGTAGGGGGTTTTGTAGCCCTCAATGGACACACAGGGCCGCACATTAGCATAAAGATCAAAGGTTTTCCTCAACAACAGGTTCATGGAGGGATGGCCAGCAGCTATTGGTGTCTTCAAAGGACCTGTACATTATCAAATCAAAAAGAAAGCACATTTTTGGAGGAATAATATGCAAAACTAATGTGCAGTAATTAATTAACTGTGATGCATTGTTACATTTAAAAACCTCTTTTCAACACAAGTGTGTGAAATGATGGGTTTGGGGGTGTCTAAGTGCAAGTTTAATTCCCAGCTCTAACACAATTTCACACGGTGAAATATAAATATGAAATACATATTTCCAATGAAAAAAATAAATATACAAGCATGTCATTATCAGAATCAGAATCAGCTTACTGGTGAATCCTCCCATCTTTTTATTAACAAATATAAGCATATTAAATAGGTTACCTTTCAGACCAATTTTGTTCTTGTCCATAGATTCTTTGGCATCTGGCGGTATCATCCACTTGCCACCAGGTCCTTTAATGGCTGTAACATTCCTCTCTTCCCACTGGATAGGGGCCTATATCAAAAACAGGTCCAACACAAAGGACTGAATTAGCTTCCACAACACATTTTGTATACAGAAATGTTATTTATCATAACTAATTATACACTTTAATTGTATTTCTAATGTTATATGATTTATACGGTATCAGTAGTTAAGTTCTCTGTTAAATGTTTTAAAGTAACTCAACATGTTAAAGATCATATTCAACCCATTTCTGCCCTTCAGTACTAACTTTAGCTGCTTCGAATATCTTCATGACAGCGGTGGAGATCTCTGGGCCAATCCCATCACCGGGGATTAAAGTTACAGTCTGAATCTGTGAAGCAGAACAAAGAGACAAGCTTAAATACACACTTAAGAGGCAGGTTAAATTTAATTCAAGGGCCAAGTTAGACCAAAAATAAGCACAACAAAAAGACTGCAGCTTTACAAGGAAAAATAAATACCCCACGAATGAAAGTCCTGGGTTGTGGTGTCTCATTCTTCAAAGCACCAACTACCCGTGACACCTGACAATCAAAAAGGAACAAAACAAATCACATGCTTTTCCCCTCTCAGTATAAACTGTTTTACTTCAACTGCATAAATGAGGGAATACATGCTGTTTTGTCATTTATTTATGGTAATAAGCAAAAGCAATAAAAACAGTATAGCGTGAGGTGAGCTGAACTGTTGTCTGGAGTAGTGAACATACCCAAGTTTTGTGCACTGTCATGTTTAACAGCACATCCTAATTGACTGTCATAACTGTTGAACAATCCTATACTATTTTTATACTATTTTAGAAATGTACACATTTTTATTCTGTTTCCAAACTTTGGTCACTGTAGCCCTATATGAACATGTAAAACAATGCAACTACATGAAACACCCTAGGGACAAAATATCTGGCTGAATACCACAAACAGACAGACAGATACACATACAGAAAGATAGAACGACTATATGGACAAAAGTATTGGGTCACACCTCTTAATCGTTGACTGCAGGTGTTTGATTTGGTCCCATTGCCACAGGTCTGTAAAATCAAGCACCTAGCCATACAGTATGCCTTCTCAAACATTTGTAAAAGAATAGGTCATGCTGAGAGCTCACTGACTATGAGCATGGTCCTGTAATAGGACTCCATTGTTGCAGCCAGTCAGTTCATGAAATGTCTTCCTTCCTAAATATTCCAAAATTAACTGCAAGTGGTATTATTGCAAAGTGGAAGCATTTATGACTGACATCAACTCAGCAACAAAGTGGCAGACCATGTAAAGTTATTGAGCTCACCAAGTGCTGAGGCGCAAGTCACCAACACTCTACTGACTCATTCACTACAGTTTCAAACCTCCTCTGGCATTAACATCAACACAAAAACTGTGTGCTGAGAACTTCATGGGATGGGTTTCCATGGCTGAGCAAGCCTTCTGTCACTAAGCACAATCCCAAGCATGGAATGGAGTGGTATAAAGCACACCGCCACTGGACTGTGGAGCATTGAAAAAGTGTTTGGTAAAGCAATGAATCATGTGCCTCAATCTGGGAGTCTGATAGATGCATCTGGGTATGGGGAATGTTACCTGCCTAACTGCATTGTGCCTACTGTAAAGTTTGATGGAGGTGGGATAACGGGGACTGTGGGACCATCCTGGGCCCATTAGTTACAGTGAAAGAAAGTCTTAATGCCTCAGCTTATCAAGACATTTTGGACAATTCTGTCTTTCCAGCTTTGTGGGAACAGTTTGGACAAGGACTTTTGCTGTTCCAGCATGACTTTGCCCCACTGCACAAAGCAAGATCCATAAAGGCATGGTTGGATGAGTTTGTGTGGAAGAACTTGACTGGCCTGCACAGAGCCCTGAACTCAACCCCACTGAACTACTCTGAGCCAGGTCCTCTCATCCAACATCAGAGTCTGACCTCACAAATGCTCTTCTGGATGAATGGGCAAAAACTCCCATAGACATATTCTACAAAAGAGCGGGAGCTACAGAGAGGCACCAACTCCATATTAATACCTATAACTTTAGAATGGGGTATCATAAAATGTGTAATGTGCAGGTGACCCAATACTTTTGTCCATATAGCAAGCCCCGACTTGGAAAAGACGGCAAAACAAAATCCCCATTCCAGATGTGAGTCATATTACAAGCGAGGGAGGTTGCATCAGAGCTCATTTTTCTAACGCAGCAAGGATATACAGCATTTTAAATTGGGTGTACTTAACTTACTTCCTGTGGTTTGATTTTATCCTTGCCATTGATCGATAAACCCAACTTTGTTAGTAGATTAAGAATCTGCAGACGATAGACATTTGTTTTCATAACGCAGCCTTAATAAAAATGTTCAGCTGTGTGGCTACATCACATCGAATGAGATTAAACATGCTACCTAAACAGCAGTCAGATGTCAGGTTACTATAGTAACTACAGGCAAGTAGCTTGTGCTTTAGCGCCTAGCTAAGCGGTTGGCACTGGATGTACTGTCCACTGGGAATGACAGTCAAATGTCCTAATGTCAACTGATGGAGTGAAACAAAACGCGTCTGTTGCAATACTTATGACAGCTGTAGGCACATTTCCGCGTACATACCGCTGACCTCCACGCCTTCCCTGCCATCCTGAGCAAGCCAAGGTCGATACGACCAACCACAGCACCTGTAAAGCTAACAGGCTAACGTGAGTAAAAGCGGATATCCGCTCCGAGCGACTCTCACTCAGCACAGAACTTTGGGATCGTGATTCTTGTGCATTTCAATATTTTTATGGTATTTTTGTGGTCGAAATATATCTTCGTCTTCTTCTTTCGGCTGCTCCCGTTAGGGGTCGCCACAGCGGATCATCTGCCTCCATCTCACCCCTGTAATTTAACTGATTCTCATGTTTATACCGAGTTCAACTTTTAAAGACAGCTTTTATTTTGTAACTTCCGGAATAGTACTCCTATAAAAGCCGCAGTATAAAAATCAGCCAAACCCAATGCGAGCTTCTCACAAGCGAGTGAGGTTATGTTTTATCATAAATGGGATATTAGTGATTATGTTCGGATGGCTTATAGCAGTACGTGCCTTACAGATTTACAGCAGTTACCGCCAGCAGGTGGCGCCAACGGACTGCTTATGAGACTGCTTCACTATTAAGGTGATACAGCCTTTTGAGTATGAATTTATTATTCTGAAAAAAGAGAAAAGCTATGGAGAACAGTTTAAGTCCTGGTTATGCAAATTCTTAATTTTCTTTTGGCTGTTCACCACAGCAGATCATCTACCTCCATCTAACCCTACCCCTTACATCCTCTTCCCTCACACCAACCCTCTGCAGGTCCTCCTTCAGTACATCCACGAACCTTCTCTGTGGTCTTCCTCTTTTCCTCCTGCCTGGCAGCTCCATCTTCAACATCCCTCTTCTGTACATGTCCAAACCAGCTCAGCCTTGCCTCTGACTTTGTCTCTAAACCCCTCAACTTGAGCTGTCCCTCTGTGATGTACTCATTTATAATCCAGTCCATCCTCCCAGCAAAATTCTCAACATCTTCAATTCTGCCACTTCCACCACTCATCTCCACCCACTCCAGCCTGCCTGCATGCTCTTCTTTACCTCTTTTGTGCACAGAAATGAACTACATTGAAAATAGTATACTTTGGATAATAAACATATAGCTTAATAGTTTAGCAAAAATAATAGTAAAAATAAATTCACTAGTTTCAGTTTGATTTTGAATTAAGTCTAGCTATAAATCAATGCCAGCACACTTGGCTGTGAAACCTGACAAATCTTTAAAAAAAACAACTTTTGTTTATTTCAATGTTCATATTCAGTTTTTTTCAGTCAGTCATAGTTAGCCAATAGAGATGGGCAACAGAGCCACAGGTTTGAGGCCTTCGGCTTAAGGCATAGGATAAAGCTCTGTATTAGTGTGTGTAAAAGACATGTAATGTGTAGAAATAAGACATATAGTGAAAAGTGCTCAGTTAGAGTAGAAATATGCTATAAAATTACCAGTCAATTTGCCATTAATAAGAAAAGTTGTAGTACTCCATTAAAGCTTTATAAGCACTGTATTTTTCATAAGCTGGCTGTACATATAATAAACTTTATGGTATAAAACAAGTATAAACAGTTGAAGCAATCATTGACTTTTTTGCAGAAATTGAACTTACAAAGAAAGCATACAGCATGGGACACAATAACTTCCCGAATTATCCAGCAATGCAAAATGGAAAAAAATTTATAAGTTACTGAGAACAAATAGAAATTGTTAAGCAGCATAGCTCTCAGCATAAATGGAGGCTACAACATGATACAAAATGCACACTGTGCAAGTAAAGACATCTTTGAACCAAACTGAGGGCTGTCAGTATGGGTAAAGGTTTCCAAACCACCTACATGTTTTGTCCAATACCCACTGCATAGGATGAGTACAAGTTCAGCAAATGCCACACACTGCAACACAGAGCATGTGTGTCAGGCAATGGTAAATATCAAGCATTTGGATATAGAGTGGTAATCTGAAAAATCCTACAGTACATTAGCCATGGTATATCACACAACAAAAAATAGTTGCTTAATGTTACACACAAATGTGTCCCAAAATAGCCCAACTCAGATAGCATATTGTTTTGGCTGCTTCTTTAGGCTCATTGATCTTTCAGTTTGTGATATTACGTGAGTGGCTCTGTTGTTGAGGAGTCTGCATTCATGAAGGACATCATTAAACTGTTTGTAGGCTTCTTCAATAATGGCATTGTTTGATCTCTTTATCTCCCAGTAACCATCTTCTACCCATGGTTTGCAATCAGGATGTTCAACAAGCTGCCCATTCTTGTATAAACTGGCTTTAATTGTATCATCAATATCCTTGCATAATTGGTACAGGTCACTCCCACGCCCAACAACTCTTTCGCCATCCAGCACCTTGATGTTGGGGAACATTTCGAGAACAGCAGTTCTATATGAAGGGTTTCTGCACACTGGATTAGTGTAATTATATGTGTTGTCTTTAAGACGTATATTTTCTAGCTTTCTCAAAGAGACAAGGCAGTGTAGGCTCTCAGTACTGGATATGATATTACCAGCCACATTTAAATTCTGTAAACTGTCACAATTGCGCAGGGGCTCTAAACTGGAGATCCTGTTGGAAGACAAATTAAGGACTGAAAGAAGCCGTAGAGATGCTAGAGGAGCTAAATTTGTGATATTATTTCCAGAGAGGTCCAGTCTCTCCAAATTTACACATTCCCCAATGCATCCAAGATCATGTATACCAAGACTTCTTAATTTGAGAAACAATATTGACTCCAAATCAAATTCTCCTGTGCGTGACTTCAGCAGCACGGCAGTTATCTTCTCATGGTCTGCATCTTGGTCCTTCTCTCGCTTAGAGTCCATCCTGGGCAACTTTGCTACCTAGAAAGCTGCCCAACGCGGTGAAGAACGGCAGTTTTAACCAGTGTTAACACGAGGTAGTGCCTGTTTGGGG
>VUQH01076290.1:0-10306 GCA_015106775.1 Etroplus canarensis
GATAGTGGATATATTGGACAAAGGATGTTGAAGATGGAGCTGCCAGGCAGGAGGAGAAGAGGAAGACCACAGAGAAGATTCATGGATGTAGTGAAGGAGGACATGCAGAGGGTTGGTGTGAGGGAAGAGGATGCAGGGGATAGGGTGAGATGGAGGCAGATGATCCGCTGTGGCGACCCCTAACAGGAGCAGCTGAAACAAGAAGAAGAAGAAGACTACTCTTGTAGACTGTCACTTTTCAGAATCATACACCGCATATTATTATATATGATGATTGTTTATGTGTATTACTGTAGGGCTGCAGCAATCGGTTATTTTGGTAATCTATTGTTCTATCAAGTATTGCATCAACTAATTGACCAGTTGGACAAGAAATGTACATTTTCTACCTCCTCCTCAAAAATTGAAGTTGGAGAGCTGTGGACTGCCTTTTCACCTTGAGTCAGTGAACACTGATGCTGTTAGACTTGTTGTGAAAATTCTGAACTGCAACTCTGCCAATTCTGATGCAAAAAAAACATGAAGCGCCTCAACGTTTCACCTGTTTTTGGTCGCAGGCGACCGCAGGATTTTGGTCAGTGCAGCGGGCAGTGAGGCTCAGATATGGTTCAGATGTGCGACTGTCTCTCTGAGTATAGCTGAGCTGTCTGGGATAACTGCTAATCCCACATTTCCCATCATGCATACTGTCACGGTGTTTTTTTAAAGTAGAGTCGCTGTGTGCTTTTGTTGTAAGACATGGAGCTGGACAAAATGGACCCTGTGGTCGGTGGTTGTTTCAGGAGGACATGTTTGGGTCTGGGACTGTAAAGTCTTACGTTGTCTATAAAGGACGGTCCTGCTTCACACATCAGTGTTATTACTGTCTTTGTGGGGACATGCTTTGAAACAGTTTGCAGCTTCTCTGCTTCCTGTCTGACTTTAAACGGCCAAAATATCTCCACACATCAAACTCCTCTGACCTGTTTGTCCAACAGTGTCCTCGTCTTTCATATTTATATCTATATATATTTAATGGAGTGTCTGTAGTGTAAGCAATTTCCACTCCTGGGGTTATTAAAGGATTCTGATTCTCATACTTGGTGAAGAAAAACCCTTCGCAACATCTAGGCAAGTTAAACTCTCGAGGAGGCAGGTGTGTCTTTGGCAAAGGCTCCAATCAAGTGACGCCTTCATGAATGCAAATATAGAGAGTTTTCAACATGGCGTGAACCACTGGTTTTACTGAAGAACAAGGAGGCCACGTTAGACCGGAAAATATCTAGAGCCTGCCCAGTTCTGAAAAAAGTCTTTGGATAAATGAAACCAAGATGAACTTGTAATAGAGTGATGGGAAGGAACAGCTCATGATCTCAAGCATACCACATCATCTGTCAAACATGGTGGAGGCAGTGTTAGGGCATGGGGCTGTATGGCTGCCAGTGGAACTGGGTCACTAGTGTTTGTTTATGATGTGACTGCTGATAGAAGCAGCGGGATGAATAGTCATAAGTTAGTCATTCTTTATGTTATGGGTTTGAATGCCGTTGGTTCCTGTGTTCTAGGCTAAACCAAGTGGAAGGGTTTTCTTTTGTATAGGAATGTTTTTGTTTTGTTTTATGAATTATGAATACATTTGCCTTTCTTGGTAGCCATATAGTCATGTGAATGAGCTTGTGATGAGTCAGTTTTTATTAGATTCTCTGACGTTAATGTTGGTTTGTAGGTCTGCTGGTTTGATCTGTTGGTTCTACCTAAAGTAGTTGAGTGTGAATTTATTACCTTACAAGTGCATATCAAGAAATTACACTACCATGAAGAAGTTCTGGTTTTTGAGTAATTAAATTCTAAAAGGCAAGCTTGCATATATTCTGTAGTCATTATGGAGACACAGTGGGTTACTACTAATCAGAAAGTCAGTAGTTTCAGCCTCTCATCGTTGGGAACTCGGTGTCAGCTGAGTCTTCCTGTCCACCGCTTTCCTCGACTTTCAGGTCAGAATACCCAACACAAACATTCGGCGTAAGATAACACGAAGCCAAGGGGAGCTCAAACTGAGTTGGCGGAGCCCCGCTGCTGCTGAATTTAAGTTGGTCCTTTTGAATCGACGCTCGGTATCTGTCCCTTGTGCTAAATACCGAAATATACAAAGGTAGCCCTGTCAAAAATCATGACTGTAAAATTTTCTTCCTGTCGTCTCCAGCTATTCTGAGCTGAAGTTAAAAACACCACTGAGAAGATGATGGAAGAAAGCGGGATCGAGACCACACCTCCGGTCAGCCCCACGCCTCCTCTGACCGTGGCCGCCCCTGTCAGCGGCCCACCCATCACTGTTGGTAAGACTGTCATTTTGGATGCTTTCATTTCTAGAAATGTATTTTTTTGCACAAAGACCCCAGACAAGATGGTCTTGAGCCCTGTAGGTGCAGAAGTTAGAAGTCTGTCTTCATTTTGGCGGTTGGTGTGTGTGTGTGTGTGTGTGTGTGTGTGTGTGTGAGTGAAGTGTCCTTGGGCAAGACATTGAGCCCCAAATTGCTCCCAGTGCAGCCATCGGCGCGGGAATGTGTGTGTGATAGTTAAATGTGCTTAAAGGCAGAGAATAAAGCGCTGTGTGAATGAGGGGATGAGGCTTGTAGTAAAAAGTGCTTTGAGTGCTCAGTTAGAGAAGAAAAGTGCTGTATAAGCACTTTTCCAATGCAAGCTGGGCTCTAGTACAACCGTAACTGATGGATTTATGACAGCTTAATCTTTTTTATGAATCACTGTTCTAAACCTTCACATAAGAAAACATTTGTCGGTTCGTGTGCAGTTGGATGGTGCGTCACTTTGAATTTCCTTTCATAAAGGGTGCCTCACTGTGTCCTAAAGGAAGCATTAAAGCACCTTTCCTTAGTATTTGGAAAACTCATCCTGTCATCCTGTTCCTATTATTCACGGTTTTTCCAGCCTACAGCAGTTTTGAGATAGCACCGACTCTTTGACTTGACTATGAGTTGCCCAGCCAGGCTTACAATACTGTATGACATCACCCCTCAAAGGCCCCACTAAGCCGTGCAGATACTTCTGGGTCACATCGGTCAGCTAGAAATCCTCCTGAGCAGCTCCTCCTGTACTGTAAGGTCATATTTCACATGGCCATATATTAGGCACAGCGTAGGAACTTAGAGATTTGTGGCCTGAAAGGTGATGGTGGTTATGTATGGGTGTCAATCACTGGCAAAGGTAAAGTACCTTCAGCTGCTCCCTTGTATTTCCCCAGTGGGCGGTTGAATCCGCTGAGGTAATCTGGCACAGATTTTACGCCCGATGCAACCCTCCCACTGTGGGAGGGGGCTTGTGTCTCCGCCTGAGCGTGGACCAGAGATCTTTCCTGTGCAAAACCACTACACGCTGACGGACTAAATCACCGGTAAAAATGTTAACGTTAATATGCGGTGTGGATGGAGCAGGAGCAGAGGCTCGCTGGCAAACAGACGAGCAGCAAAACATTCGATGACGTTGTGTACAGGGAAGCTGAGCACTTGACCAAATGCTGTGTCTCTGATGTGACTTCTGTTCTTTGCGTTTCAGGTCTGTCTGCTCCCCTGTCTCTTCCAGGAACCGTTGGGTCCCCCTCAGTCTCAGCCTCCCTGCCCGGTGTCCCCCCTGTTTCTGCTTTCAGCAGCCCTCTGGCTGCGCCCCCTCCCCTCTCCTCCCAGTTTCCCCCCGCCTCAACACTCTCCTCCCCTTTTACCGGCGGCTCTCCGTTCCCTCCCGCTGCCGCCGCCGCCGCCGCCGCCGCCTCCCCCTCCTCGCCTCCTCTGGCCTCGTCCGTCAGACCGCCTCCGTCTGCTGCTCCCAACATGACAGCCCCTCCTGTCGGCCCACCCGTGTCAAGCTTCTCTATGAGCGCAGGATATGACATCACACGGGGTCACGCTGGTCGAACGCCACAGACGCCGCTGATGCCAACATTTTCCAGCCCTGCTGCTGTCCCAGGTTAGAGTCACACACATGAACCCGGGGTTCCCTTTGCTCTGGCGTTTCATTAAGATAACTTAATAAGATGTTCTTCCAAAACACACACACACTTCCGCTCAGAAGTTTGGGACCACTTGGAACTTCTCTTGTTTTCCATGGAAACAAATGAAATGAGTCTGAATAGGAAATATAGAATGAACAGGACATGCTGACACTGGCAGAGTTGGAAATAGTGATTTTGAGGAAAATGATGAATCTGTTCTTCAAATTTTGCTTTAATCAAAAAAAAATACATTTTGCATCAATTCCAGCCTGGCAGACCTTAGGCATTCTAGCTGTCAGTTTTTCAAAGTCATCTGATGAGATTCCACCCCATGCTTCCTGGAGCGTCTCCCGCAGGTGGATTGGCTTGACGGAATCTTCCTCCGTACCATACGGTCAACCTGCTTCCACAGCAGCTCAGTAGGGTTCAGTTCCAGAGACTGTGCTGGCCACTCCATTGCAGTCAGAATTCTGACTGCTTATTCTTTAAATATTACTGACACATTTTGGAGGTGTGTTTTGGGTCATTACCCTGTTGTAGGATGAAATCGGCCCCAGTCAAGTGATGTACACAGGGAATGGTATAGCGTTGCCAAATCTTGTGATAGCTTTCCCATCATGCTGCCTCCACCATGCTTGACTGAGGGTATTAAGCACTGTTCTTGTAGCTTTTCATTTGTTCTGCATCTCAAAAAGGTTCTTCTGTTTGATCCAAAGACATCACACCTTCTTCCAGTCCTCCAGTGTCCAATTTCTGTGCTCTTTTGTCCATCTCGGGTTTTTCTGTTTATTGGTCAGTCTTCATGGCAATTCTGCCATGAAGTCCAGCTTCCTGAAGTCACCTCTTCACTGTTGATCCTGACACTGGTGTGTGACGGGTGCTATTTAGTGCAGCTGCCAGTCAACAGCCCGTCTTAAACTATACTCTCTCAGATTCTTCTTGCACAGTTGTGCATCGGGGCCTCCCACTCCTGTTTCTGTCCTTGTTAGAGCCAGTTTGTGCTGCTCTCTGAAGGGAGTAGTTAACAGCATGGTAAGAGATTTGAAGTTTCCTTACAGTAATTAGCCTTCCTTTCTAAACACAGCAACAGACTGATGAGTCTCTAAAGAAAGTTCTTTCTCTCTGGCCATTTTGAGCCTGTAAACGAACAAACAACTGCTGATGCTTCAGGTACTAAACTAACCTAAAGAATGCTGTGCTCCCTTTTTTTTGTCATCCCTTTATACAATGGTTTTCAGCTGTGCAACACAGTTGCAAAAGGGTTTTCTAATGATCAGTGAGCCTTATGAAATGATTAACTTGGATCAGCAGCCATACCAGGAGATCAATGCAGAGGACTTGGAGTGGCTGATAACAGGCCTCTATGTAAAAATGTAGATCGTGTTTAAAAAATCATCTGATTCATTTTAATTGTTCGGAAAATGTATGGAAATGTGTTTTCTTTTTTCTTTTTGGAAAACAATGAAATTTGCAGGCGATCCCAAACATTTAAACAGTAGTGTATTTATGTCCAAGGTTATTACAGATGATGATTTTACATATCTGCCCTTCATTTGTGCTTCTGAAATGCAATAAAAATATACTACCATGTATATAAGCCATAAATTCGACTATGTAGAGGTTATTTTATCATTTCCAGGTCATTCAGTGAGAAATTAATCAGTGCCTTCCACCTGAATCAGAATCAGCTCTTTCTTTATGCGCAATAACTTTATTTTTCCCAAAAGTTGGGAAAGTGCTGTGTTACAGGAGCAATACAACAAAAATGAAAAGCTAACTACATCAAAATTTAATGAAGCCATGCAAAATTTTAGCATCTGACTATGAATATTTTCTGAGTTAAGGGCCCTCAAAGTATATAATGGTGTTTTGTTATTTTTTCTGGCATTTTTGAACTCCAGCAACTTTTTAGTATGAAATTTTCAGGGCTGAAGAACATATTTAAGCTCTCTTATAACTGCAACCAAGTCAGGCCTCAGGATCAAGTTTTTAACTGAGTTTAGTATGTTTTTCAGTCCTTAAAAATTTCGTGCCACTACACTATATGTCGAAAAGTATTGGGTCACAGGGCTTAATGATTGAATCCAGGTGTTTGAGTCAGTCCCATTACCACAGGTGCATAAAAACCAGCAGCTAGCCATGCAGTCTGCCTTTACAAACATTAGTGAAAGAATGGGTGGTTCTAAAGAGCTCACTGGATTAAGCGTGGTACTGTAATGGGATGCTACCAAGTGGCAGAGCACGTAACGTTACAAAGCAGAATAGCTGAGCACTGAGGCACATAGTGCCTAAAAGTGGCCAACACTCTGCTGACTCTATGACTGCAGAGTTCCAAACCTCCTCTGGCATTAACATCAGCACGAAAACTGTGTGCTGGGAGCTTCATGGCTGGCTTACTTCCACAGCCAATTTAGAATCACCAGTTAACCTAACATCCACGCGAGAGGAAGCCGGAGTACCCAGAAGAGGCCTACACGTGCGCAGGGTTTCCTCTGGGTACTCCAGAGTGGCTCCAGCCAGGGTTCAACCCAGGAACCTTCATACTGTGAGGTGAATGCGCTGTGCTGTTTCGGTTTTGTGGAACAGTGGGAAAATCAACGAACCACTTAGACATAAGGAGTTTTCATAAAGACAGGGACGATAGATGACTAAAAGGGGAAAAAGTAAAAGTCAGAGTGGCAGATGCTGTAAGATCCAGGTTTTGTTAAAAGAAAAAAAACGCCTTAACCTTTCAGGTGTGGTGTCTAACCCCATGGTTCAGCAGCCAGTCACGGCAGGAGGGTTAGACAGCGGATCCCCAATCACTTTCCCGGAGGAGCACGATGATCCCAGAGCGTCTGGAGACGCCGGCACCGGTGGAGGCATCTGGGGCTTTTTCAAGGTAAAGCCACTCGGCTCAAACGTAGAATGACTCGATGAAAAGATAACACGTTTTACCTCGCTCGTCTTCATTGGCGTGTTTATATCATCGTCAACAGGCTGCCAGCTGTGACAGGTATTCATTTACATCAGTGTTCAAATAGCAAATATCAGCGTTTTGGGTTTAAAGCTTCATACATATGTGCTTTATTTGAACAGTGATTGCTACAATAATGTACGGTGAACGTTTCAGTGCGGAGAAACCGGCTGACAACCTGACAGCTGCTGTACTGTAGACAGAGATGGGTTTCTTAAGATGCTGACTATAGACTGTTCTGAGCAAAGGGAAAAGATGAAGCCTACAAATGTGGTTTACCCAGGGTTATGACGTTTCTCCGTAATTTAACGCTGCTTATGAACATGTCCGGTTTTGCATCCGATGTGGCCACGGTAGTCGCCACTAAGAGCGTTAATTTGGAATGCCAGGTGGAGATGCCGCCGGATTAGGTGATTGAGTTTTGCCTGTGTCTTGCGTCTCCTCGCTGAGTCCCCATTCTGAATGCTTGGCATATTTCTGATCCATGATGAAAACGCGTCTTTACTCGGCCGTGCGCACGCAGAGCTCTGCACTGTCACCAGTCAGCTTTTTGATGTATTTTTGATCATTTGGTGGGGGATGTGATGTCAGACTTGCATGCATTCTGACGGTTTGTTTTTTTTTTTTTTTTTAAACCAGTCACAGCCCTTACTCCAACATACAGCAAAGCTGGATGTGCTCTCCTCTGTGTATTTTAATCCAAATATATGAGTTCCATTGGTTTATGCTTGTTTCATTTGATAATGGCTTGTGGGCCATTCCAATATGCTTTTTAAAAAAAAAACATGTCATTTTCTTTGCCGCATCACAGATTTGAAATTTCATCAGATTTAGTTTAGCTAGAGTGGTTGGCACCCGCCTCCATTTCTGCCGAAGTTCAGAGGTCAAATATACGCTACTCACAAAAAGTTAAGGATATTTGGCTTTTGGGTGAAATTTATGGAAAATGTAAAAAGTTCACACCACAGGGATATTATATCATGAAAGTAGGACATTTAAGTAGAAGCACGCCATGGTGATTTCCTCATCTCGAACAGTTTACTGAAGCAAAAGCCAGCAACAGTGGTGTGACTCTTCCAGTCTCTCTGTGTCTCTGCTGCAGCCTGCTGACGACCGTCTGCGACACTCTAAGCTCAGTGGTCACTTCCCTCCGACAACGTCCTGTTTGAAGCCTCGCTGTGGCGAGTTGCTGTGGATCAGTTGTTAGGTGGCGTCTTGGTCTCATGATGTCAAAACGTGAGCAGTTTGACTGTTCAAACACCAATTCTGACTGAACCACCAAATGTTTTGGTCGATTCGTGGATCGTGAATTTTGCCGCTAAGCACCTTGTTGGAGAACAGCAAGTCATGCAGAAATTACTGAAACACTGAACAGTGCGTTCAGAAGTGTAGAGAAGGTCAAATTAAGTTCACCTGTAAAGGTTAGAGTGCATTTTAAGTGCATCCTGAAATTTCACCCGAAAGCCGAATATCATTACCTTTTTGTGAGTAGTTTATTTTAGTAATTTCTGGTTTCACTGAACTGACTGAGCAGCGTATCATGAAAACTAGAGTCAACCAGCAGTTTTAAGTATCACTTCCTGTTTCAGTGACTCAGAATTATTGTTTAACTCCATTCATTTCAGAGGCCTTTTCATTGTATACTGGTGTTTATAACTAGTCTCATCTTGTGTGTGTGTCAGGGAGTAGCGGGAAACGCTGTAGTGAAAACAGTCCTGGACAAAACCAAACACTCTGTGGAGTCCATGATCACTACTCTGGATCCCGGCATGGCTCCATACATCAGTAAGTTACCGTGCTCTTGTCTTCATCCCTGTGTTACCCTCTACAAAGAAATGTCCTAAACGTTCAGGCGTCCTCAGTAAGTTCCTGTGCTGTTGCTCTCCAGAGTCTGGTGGAGACATTGACATTGTCGTGGCTTCAGATAAGGAGATGAATGTGGAGGCAGTCCGAGATGCCTTCCAGGAGATTTTTGGGATGGCCATGGTCACAGGCGAGCCCGGTCAGTCGAACATTGCGCCGCAGCCTGTGGGCTACGCCGCTGGTGTCAAGGTCAGTTCACTGCTGCTTCTCCAGCCTGCTTTTTAAACCTCTGATCTGTTAAAAGTTTCTCTACCAAAGTGGCGAAGGAGCTGCTGCAGTGTAGTTGCAGCATCACATGTCCTCGTACTTTACCGTGTAGAGCTGATTTCTGCCGGCGCAGGAAGTGACACGTGTGCTAAAAAGAGAAACACTACTGCTGATTAAAATATTTGGAAGTGAATGCAGGGCTGCTGATTGTTTGCTAGACAAAAAAAAGTGTATTTTGAGAATATAATCTTAATATTATGAGACAAAAACAATAATAGGTTGCTTTTGCACAGGGAACTTGGATGCAGTCCTTTAATTATTGCTTCTGGATCATATGTACAGCCCCACATTTTATGTTTCTAGCTCATCTTTAAATTATTCTAGTTAGCAAAATTTGTCTGCACACAACACCCCACGATACAAAATAAAAGACTGGAATAGCTCGATTACATGAGTGTTCAGACCCTTTGCTATAACTCGCTGACGGGCTTTGGTGAATCCTGTTACTGATGCTTCTGCAGCTCCTCTGGAGTTTGCTTCAGAATGCGTTCTCTGCTCAGTTCTTGACAGCATTGAAGTTTGCAGCTCGAGTCGTGTGTGTGTGTGTGTGTGTGTGTGTGTGTCTGCAGGGAGCTCAGGAGCGCATCGACAGCCTGCGTCGAGCTGGCGTGATCCACGAGAAGCAGCCTGTGGTCTCCTTAGAAAACTTCATCGCTGAACTTTTTCCTGACAGGTAAGAAGGAAATTTTGACCGACACCTGAAAACAGACCACACACACACACCCTCCACAGAGCCGGCACTGTTGAGCAGACTTTTCAGCTCGCAGATAAAATCTCACTGTCGTCTTTCACTTTAGAGGAGAACACACTGACTTACAGATATTTCCTGGAGATTTGAACTCAAATTAAAACGCCTACAAACAGCTTTAAACCACAAACCATTTCAGATCATGTTTCAGCCAAATTGCATTAAGTGACATGAGGAGACATTAGTGGCGAGCCTCTTTAAGAATTACATCCATTTGGTATTAAATTGTATTTTTCTAGACATTTAATTTGTAGGAGGTTTCTGTGTGTGAAGTGTATATGATATATGCATATGACAGGGTGCCAAGAGAGGAACTGTATGTTGTATGAGGAAGCCAGGCGGAGATAGTATGTGAAGGTGGTGCTGGACATGTATGAGGACAGTGAGACAGTGGTGAGGTGTGCAGTAGAAGTGACAGATGGGTTGAAGGTGGGGGTGGGATTACATCAGGGATCAGCTCTGAGCCCCTTCTTGTTTGCAGTGGCGATGA
>VUQH01076291.1:0-10243 GCA_015106775.1 Etroplus canarensis
GGATTACAAGACTGTAGTGAGACCTGCTATGATGTATGGTTTGGAGACAGTGGCACTGACAAAAAGACAGGAAGCAGAGCTGGAGGTGGCAGAACTGAAGATGTTGAGAGCAGGATTAGAAATGAGTACATCAGAGGGACAGCTCATGTTGAGAAGCTTGGAGACAAAGTCAGAGAGGCAAGGCTGAGATGGTTTGGACATATTCCGAGGAAGGATAGTGGACATTCATGGATGTAGTGAAGGAGGACATGCAGAGGGTTGGTGTGAGGGAAGAGGATGCAAGGGATAGGGTGAGATGGAGGCAGATGATCCGCTGTGGCGACCTCTAACAGGAGCAGCCAAAAGAAGAAGATCCTGTTGTAGGATGAATTTGGCCCTAATCAAATGCTGTGCACAGGGAATGGCAAGGCGTGATAGCTTTCCTCCCTCAAGGTCCCGTCCACTCTGAGCAAATCTTCTAATTTATCGCCTCCAAAGGACCCCCAGACCATAACGCTTAACTGATGGTATTAAGCACAGTTCTTCCATCTTTTCAATAGTTCTGCATCTCACAAATGTTCTTCTGTTTGATCCAAACACCTTAATCTTGGTCTTGGATTTTTCTTGGCAATTCTGCCATGAAGTCCAGCATCCTGAAGTCTTCACTTTTGATGCTGACACTGGTGTGTGACAGGTACTATTTAGTGAAGCTGCCAGCTGATGACCTGCGATGCATCTTTGTCTTAAACTATACACTCAGATATTTGTCTTCTTGCACAGTTATGCATCGGGGCCTCCCACTTCTTTTTCTGTCCTTGTCAGAGCCAGTTTGTGCTGCTCTCTGAAGGGAGTAGTTAACAACATGGTAAGAGATTTTAAGTTTTCTTGCAATGTCTCACATTGAATAGCCTTCCTTTCTAAGCACAACAATAGACTGACGGGTGTCTAAAGAAAGTTTTTTCTTTGTGGCCATTTTGAGCTTGTGAACAAACAACTGCTGATGCTAAACTAACTTTAAGAATGCCATGCTCCTTTTTTGCTCTTTTATTAGTACATCAGTTTTCAGCTGTGTAACACAATTGCAAAAGGGTTTTATAATGATCAATTAGCCTTATAAAAGGATTAACTTGGATTAGCAGCCATACCAGGCGATTGATGTAGAGGACTGGCATAGGACTGACAGTTGCTGATACTAGGCCTCAATACAAAAATGTAGAATATTCTTTTCATCTGATTGATTTTTGTTTGTGAAATAGATAAAATTCTTTGTGAACTGGTTGAAATGTGTTTTTCTTTGGAAAACAATTAAATTTGCAAGTGATCCCAATCTTTTGAACGGTAGTGTATGCCGATGTGTGTTGTAAGGAGTGTGTTTAAAATGTGATGAAGTTTCATATGATCCTTATTTTTTATTGTGATATCTTTCCAAGTGCAATTAAAATTCACTATATTCAATATATGACAATAAAGGTATTTAAACTAATCATATCTAATCTAAACTCTGAATGACATCTGATCATCCAGCCTAACACCGACACTCTAAAAATGTGTTTTGACATCACAAAGTTAACACATTACAACAGCACACAGATTTTTACTCTTGTTTCTCCATGATTCTAAATGGTTCCTAAATCATAAATCTATTTTTCTAAATATAAAAAGAAGTTTACACATACAGAAACATGTAATGATAAAATCCTACAGCAAAGACCAAATGCAAAGTTTCAGGCTTATTCGCCATGGCCATTTAACTCCAACCTCCCTTCTGGGGCAGAGTGTATTAGCTGCAGGGATGTACGCTTCATCTTGGCTCAGATGTCTCCCCTGTTTCCCACCCCTCTTTACATATTGCAAACTTGGCGGCTAGCTAACCCTACAAAAATGGGGCTGTTTCAGTTACTACCCGCATGATGAATTCCCACGCTGCCAGGAAGACCATGATTCCTTGTGAAGACAAGCAAAACTGAATCTTCAAACAAAAACATACAAATCTGTGTCTTGCTCTCAGCGGAGAAAACACGGGGCAAAGTCTTGATGGAAATGTTTCATTTCTTTTTCCTCCCAACAGATGCTAAACGAGCAGCACAGATCTCTCGATTTGCATGTTTAGTTGCTTTGTTGATTTGCTAACACATATTTGCATTTGGAAACAGCTCGAGTAATTTGACTGGGGACCCCCAATTTGCCTTTGAGGAGAAGTCTGTTCTACAAACATTGCTACATGCTGGCATCCTTTTTTTCTCCTTCCTATTTGGCATATAGTGTGTTTGGGAGTTTGAGATAGAAAAGGTGTGTGTATTACTGAACATAACCAAGTCTTATAACTGTGTGAGTGTTGATTGTCAGTACACATGATCCCCTTTACACCTCTTCTATCTGTCATACTTCATCAGATAGAGAAAACTGAATAACTGGCAATAAACAGAGAGCTCTGGATTTAAACCAACTTTCTGCTCTACACAAGGATTTATGTTTGAGTTGTCATTTTTGTATACTTTCTCATACCTCACAAAGACAGATAAGTAATATATCTTAAAGTTAAGAATTATTCCAGTCACCATATTTTTGATGGGCTAAGTGAAGGTTGAACACAGTTTGGTTGAACACAGGTGAAATATTCACAAAATGTAGTCTACTGAATGTTGTTCTTGGATACAAGTTTCACATTTTTAACCAACATAGAAAGCTGCAGCAGAACAGTCTGGTGGCTTTCTGTGCAATGGTCATGATATTTTTGATTCATTCTCATGGACATAAATTGTAAAGTACCTACTAGGAAGCAAGAGACAAGTTACAGGAGCTTCACATATGAAAGTACAGTCTTAATTCCACACAGAATAGACATTCTTACACCCTGTTTGTATTATTTTTGCACTTAGGTTTAGGCACCAAAACTATTTGGTTAATTTTGGGAAAAGATCACAGTTTCTATTAAAATGCAAAGTTTAGACAATATTGAAAGCTTGTTTTGTTTAGATTGCCTTGGCAATAAGCTCTATCAAAGTACTGTATAAAAATGCATCATGCAGGCATGAAAAAATGCTTCTGATCAAAATAAAATAGTTTCAAATTCAGTGTCCATCAGTAAGTTGTCATGGTCCTGGCCCCTAGTGCCAATCTTAGCTCAGTCATGACAGAACGATCTGGCCATGAAGCAGATCCGGCAGACCTAGCAGCAGTTCCAGGTGCCAATCAAGGTGCTGTGCTTGACCACCATTAACAAGTTCTCCAGTGTGTTACTGAACAAAACCAAGCCATTCTCCACCAATTAGGTCAATTCTCTCCGCCAAACCCCATTCGGACTCCTAGCAATACTGTACAGACAGAGCCTGCAGCTGCTCAGCCAAATGCTTCTGTGAGCCCAACACCCCCTCACACCCAGCTGTTCCTCCGTGAGCCCTTCACACCAACCACAGAGGCCTACAGAGGGGAGCTGGATTGTTGTGGGGGATTTCTCTTCAGGTGTCCCTTGTTTTTGGCCAGTAGCCACTCACTTAGGCAACTGACAACTCTAAAGTATCCTATTGTACCTTGTGGTGCTTCTTAGGGGCAAGGCATTAAGTTGTGCAGAAGCTTTTTCCACCACCAGAGACATAACCTCCAATGCTTAGCAGGATTTCCTGAGTGAGTTCAAGAAAACCTTTAATCATCCCCTAAAGGAGGACTTAGCTTCTAAATCCTCAGACTCTGTCAGGGAAATCACAGTATAGCCCAGTATTCAGTAGACTTCTGCATTCTAGCTGCTGAGACAGGTTGGGATGACAGAATTCTTAAGGGCATATTTCTCCACAGCCCTAATGATTAGTTAAAAGATGCACTTTCCACTTGGGATGAAGCCCCTAATTTGGAGGCTCTAATCAATATCTCATTAAAGATTGATAACCGGCTTCGCAAGCACCCCACATGTACTTTCGGTTCTTCCTGCGAGTTTCATCTACCTGTTGGAACTTCCTCCGACTTCACGGAGCCAGTGCAGATCGGAAGAGCTCATCTCACCCATGCGAAGAACTCTTGCTTATAAGTGTATTTATTGCATTCAAACTAGCCAAAAAAGGGGACGCCCATCAGTAGCTGTAGGGGTACTGACGGGTGGACAACAACAACAAAATTCCCTACCACAACTGCTGCAACTTTATGCTTTAGTCAGTCTACACTATCCTTGCAAGCACTAATTGACTCAGGGGCTGAGCAGTGTTTTTTGGATGAAAGGATTGTCAAACAACTGCAAATTCCTGTGATACCCCTCTCTCAAACTGTGAACGCCACAGCATATTATCACACTCATCACACATCAAACAGAGTAAGTCCAACTGTTACTCTCAGGAAATCATTGTGAGTACCTGGAATTTTTTGTGTGACAGTATGCTCAGTCTCCTTTGGTGTTGGGTTATTCCTGACTTAAAAGGCACAATCCTGGTTTTGACTGGGTTTAAGAGGAAACTGACTGCCTGCAGTAATTTTTGTCTCTCCACTTGCTTACAGTCTGCTCTGCCACCTACAATTGTTGCTCATCCCCCAACTCCAGCACCTGATGTTTCATTGGTTCCTGAGTACTATCATGATTTTGGGGAGGTTTTGAGTAACTCTAGAGCGCTCTCTCTTCCACCTCACCACCCTTATGACTACTCCATTGATTTACTACCAGGTGCACTACTCCCATGCAGTAGACTATATAACTTGTCTATACCTGAGAGAGTGCATCAGAAAAGTATACCAGGAAGTGTCTTACTGCTGGAATAATTTGCCCTTCCTGTTCTCCACTCGGGCCTGGGTTTTTCTTTGCAAAAAAAGAAGGTCAAAACCCTCAAATCATGCATTGATTACTGGGGGCTAAATAACATACCATTAAAAATTAATATCCTTTGCCTCTTATCAGTTTGGAAGGTGGGCAGGTGAAGACTGACCTGGAGAAGGTCAGTTGTCAGTTGACTCACCCCTTCTACTCAGAAATAACTACAGCGGGTCTGGCAACTTTTACAGGAGGTTTATTCAAGATTACAGTAAAATAGCAGCCCTGCTCACTGAACTCACTTCTCCTCTCAACCCTTCTCTTGGTGTCCAGAGGCTCAGGCTGCTTTTCAGTATCTCAAGGAAATGTTCTCTTCAGCTCCCATTTTGGGTTCAGCCCAACCCTCAACAGCAATTCATCATGGAGGTGGATGCTTTGGATGTGGGAGTGGGGGTGGTCCTGTCCCAGCGTACCCCCCCCACCAAGTAGTGTGCCTTCTTTGCTCACTGGCTGACTCCAGCTGCGCAAACTTAGGATGTGGAGAATAGAGAGCTGCTTGCTGTCAAGTTAGCTTTGGAGGAGTGACAACATTGGTTAGAGGGGGCAGAATACCCATTTATAGTATGGACAAACTATTAGAATCTAGCCTATATTCAAATGCTCATCAGGCTAGGTGTGCATTATTCTTTGGATGCTTCAACTTTACAATAACCTTCTGCCCCGGGCCCAGAAATGTCAGACCTGATGCTCTTTCCTGGGAGTTTTGCTTTGAGGATTTTTCAGATTTACCAGAGACCATCCTTCCAAGAGACATGGTGATGGGCAGACTCACTTGGGAGATTGAAGTAACTGTTCTTCAGGCCCAACAATAAGAATGAGACCCAAGGGATGGCCCCTCTAACTGCTTGTATGTTCCCTTCTTCACATGCTCTCAGGTTATCCACTAGGCTCACACAGCTTGATTCGCCTGCCATCCGGGGATAAGCCTTACACTTTCCCTTCTACAATGTAGATTCTGGTGGCCAACCATGAAAAAAGACATTTATTCATATGTGTCTGCCTGCTCAGTTTGTGCCCACAATAAATCCGCCTCATGACCTCCTCTAGGCTTACTGCAGCCTCTACCTACTCCCAGCAAACAGTGGTCACACATAGCACTAGACTTCGTCACTGGATTGCCTCCCTTAAACAGCAACACTGTGATCCTCACAATAATTGATAGATTCCCCAAAGCAGTTTATTTCATAGCACTCCCAAAACTGCCTTCAGCTTTGGAGACAGCTAACCTCACTCATCATGTGTTCAGTCTCTGCGGTATGCCTACTGACATAGTTTCCATCAAAGGGTCATGATTCACTTCACGAGTTTGGGAGGCCTTTTCTAAAGCTCTGTGTGCTAAGGTTAGCTTATCTTCAGGTTTCCACTCACAAAGGAACAGCCAGACTGAGTGGGCAAACCAGGAACCTGAAGCAGTCCTGGGCTGCGTAGCCTCATAAAACCTTGCCTCTGAGTGATCACTTAACTTGGATTGAATGTGCACATCTCTCCCTTTGAGGCCTCTCTAGGGTACCAGCCTACCCTGTTCCCAGCTCAGGAGGATGAAGTCACTGTTCCTTCTGTACAACATCACCTGTGGCATTGCTGACAGCTCTGGAACCAGACCAAGGCTGCACTCCTTCAAACAGCCGAGCTGATCAAAAGTAAGGCAGATTGCAGGAGGTCCCCAGCACCCAAATACCAACCAGGTCAGGACTGTGTGGCTTTCAAGTATTCAGTCCTACAGCTGTTAATCTGAAACTTACCCAGAACTATGAAAATCCACCTCACGTTCCATGTCTCTCAGTTGAAGCCTGTCTGTTCTACTCCTCTGTGCCCTCCAGTTGCTCCTCCCCAACCTTCTAGAATCATCAGTGATCACCTGACCTATATGATTCACTGAATATTGGATGTCTGATGCCGGGGCCATGGCTATCAGTATCTGATTGGGAGGGGTACAGTCCCAAGAAGCTCTTATTGATACCTCACTCCTTTATCCTCGACCCCGCCCTGGTACATCAGTTTCATCACATGCATCTAGACAAGCGGGCTGGTGCCCTGGAGGCAACCACTGAGGGGATGGTACTGTCATGGTCCTGGCCCCTGGCCCCCCTCCCCTCTCCTCACTCACTTCCTGGCAGGCTGTGATTGGTTCAGAGCTCCTGGAGGCGGGCCCTCCCAGCTACAGCAGTGGTTTGTGCACACCTGTCATCAATCACCTTTGGCAGTATTTTTCCTCTCCATCATTCTCCACCATGTTCTTCTCCTTCATCAACAAATTGTTGTAGCTCCACGTAGTGACCATTCCCAGTGTGCCTCTCCACTACTGTTTGTTTTGGTTTTTTTCAAACCTTGGCCTGCCTGCCCATCCCGATGTAACTCTGTGAATTAGTTTCTCTCTCTCTGGCTGCTCTTCACTTTAATAAATGATCCTTGAACTGCTTCCTTGGTCTGCACCTGGGTCAGTCTTAGCTCAGTCTTGACATAAGTAGATTACCATTTGTCACTATTGCATTCATTCATTCAATTACCATGAGACTGAGCTGGCATTCTGTGGTGCTTCTTAACAGTCTGAGAGAATTTATACTGGTGTCACTGGGTTACGTTTTATGGTATTTTACCTTCACAGATTGCACAGGGTGTGTGTGTGTGTGTGTGTGTGTGTGTGTGTGTGTGTGTGTGCATGCCTGTGGGTGGATGTGGGGGTGATGGGGAATCCAGAAGTGTACACAACAAATCAAAAAAGAAAAAAAAAAAATCACATGGCCCTAAAAAGACAGCAAACATGCACAAAAAGAGCTGTTTATGTGTGTGTTTCAAAGTGATCCATGAGATTTGTGTTTATTTTTATTTTGGCTGCATCTCTGCTACTAATCATCACGCCTGTGATGTTTCTGGATGAGACATCTTGTCAGTGGATTAAATGCTGATTCAACGCAACTGTTACGGATACCAACCTCCCACCTTTGTTTACTCCAAACAAACTTCTGTTCCTGTCGTGGCTTCATTCCATCTGCACCAGAGTTGTTTTCCCAGAAAACTACAGACTGTGTGCAACAATTGCAAAAGCTTTCATTAAGTGGATATTCTATGCTTGCTATACTAAAGAATGAACACCAGAGTGGAGAAAATATGGCACAATGATGACATTACCAAGAACTAGATTTCCCTCCAAAATTAATAAAAAGACAAGAAGAAAACCAGTCAGGGAGGCTCCCAAGAGGCCTACATCAACATTAAAGGAGCTTCAGGAATTACCCGTTATGTACTTTCTAGAAATGTGTGTCTCCATTGTGTAGTGGCTTATTTTGCCTTGGTCCCTGGTTTGAGTCCAGGTGGAGTTGCAAACCCCTCTCACCATGGGAGGGTTGCATAAGGAAGTGCATCTTGAGTAAAAACTGTGACAAATTACTGATGCAGATTCATCTGCTGTGGTCACATATTATTCACATGTCCTATGCAGTACATGCTCTTGCAATGACGTACATCAAGTTTTTCAAAAGCATGTTAAAAATGTCTTATGCTCTAAAGAAATGAAAGCTGAACTTTTTGGGCATAATTCCAAAATGTATGTTTGGCGCAAAAAGAGCTCAAAAAACTACACATCACCAAAAGACCACCATAAAGCACAATAAAGCATAGTGGTGGCAGCATCATGCTTTGGGGCTGTTTTTCTTAAGCTCAGTTTTCAATTCCTCAATTGCTTATTCCTAAATGAATAATTTGTTGTTGTTAGCCAGTTTGGCACAAAATCTTCAGGTGTCTGCTAGAAAGCTGAAGACGAAAAGGAGTTTCACCTTTTAGCATGACAATGCATCCACATTAACAAACGATGTCTTCACCTGAAGAAGATTACTGTTTCAGGATCACCCAGCCATTGCCCAGACCTGAATCCAGCTGAAAATCTGTGGGGTGACATGATGAGAGTGGTGCCCGGGAGATACCCTAGCAATCTACAAGATTTGGTTTATTTTTGTAAGAAGGAGAGGGCAAATACTGGTAAGACTAGACTTATATAATAAAAGACTGAATGCTGTATTAAATTCAAAAGGTGCTTCAACCAAATATTAGTTTAAGAGTGTGCATATTTATGCATAAATAAAAGATTCCAGTTTGTTTTTAAATTGAATTGTACAAATTATAAGTCACACAACAGGTTCTGATTTTAGTCTAATTTTTACATCATAAAAACATGACATTTTATTTAATATTATATATGTAGTATAATTATCATAACTTGAAAAGCAAACAAGGACTTGCTTAAAATAGAACATCTCAGAAAAGCCAGATAAGAAAGACTCTTGATGCCAGATCTTATTTGTTGCTCTTTTATTTTATAAGGGAGATCATTTATACCTTTGTTTGTTCGTTGAATATGCTGACTTACTCATATGTACATCGACTAGATTACCCCAACAAGTCACCTCAATAGTGTTTTTTTCCATCAATACTGTCAAAACAAGCCTGTCCTGTGTCACACATGCCACCTTGACATATAAGGCCTGTTTACATGCTGCTAACCCCCCACCACACCACCACTCAACCGCCCACACACAACCCACGCTAAAGGTTACCATGCTGGGATTTTAATCTACATGTGAAATGTGCTCTCCTACGCCTCTTCTTCTGTCTAGTCAGCAATCTGGGTATTGCCCTGTGATTCAGAGAGCCTTGCTTTATTGATTGAATGGGTTTTAGTTTGGAACGCACACACTAGAAAACATCCATCCATCCACGTACACACATACTGGTGACTTTGTTGCAAATGGAGGGAGGGAGAGGGATGAGTGTCAGGCCTTGCGTGATGGGCGAACATCAATCATTGCTTGTCAGCCTCGCCTTTTTTCTTCACTCTGCCCTGCCTCCACCTCCCCTTACTTTTTTTCAGCCTCACTGATCAGCCTTTGTTTTGAATGGTTGTGGTGGTGTATATGTGTGTATGAGAAGAATGCAATCTGGCCACATGGACAAGACGTGGGCAGCTTCCAGGTGTTATCGTTCTCAGCTGTCAATTAAATCTTGTGTCGTCTACTCGTGTACCTCCAGGTCATGACGAACGCCATGCATTTTAATAAGTTTGACATGTGATAGGCATTAGCTTTGTGCATGAATTAAAGTTTGTTTATGTGCATGTGTAGAAGTTGTGCATCAGTGCATTTTTGTTCCTGTGTGTTCAGTTCATTTGCGATGCGTTTGTGAATCTAAGTATTTCAAGCAACATGATCAAAGGTTTGTTATGAAAACTGGATTTCACAAGGCATTTTCTTTTTCAGTTCATAAACTTCTGATTTAACAATCACAAATTACTCATATTTTACTTGTTTATTGGCTCATATCAATGTCTTTAGTCACCCTCGATGCACCACTGAGACCATACACTCAGTGGTCACAAGAGCTAGTTCATCTTTATTGTAGGGTGATCACAAACATGATAAGCAGGCAGATCCATCATCTGAAGGCATCAAAAAGCCACAAACAGTCCTAATTTAAAAAGATTTT
>VUQH01076293.1:0-15000 GCA_015106775.1 Etroplus canarensis
CATCATATCAGCAGCTCTCTCCCTTTGCCAGTCATAGTCCCTACATTTAAAGTCCCTACTCTCACCTCCACCCTCCTACCTTTCCTTCTCTCTCTCTGCCTCCTAACCCGCTTTCCCCCTCTCCCCCTCCTTGGTCTTGGGCCAACAGTAGCATAGTTTCCACCGGCACCCTGTTGGCTAACGGCACCGGAGGCGGTCGTTGTTAACCCGGGCTGCGACTGATCTGGTATGGAAGTCGTGTTATGAATCTGCATATTTGATTTGGCAAAGTTCTTATGCCGGATGCCCTTCCTGACGCAACCCTCACCACTCACCCGGGCTTGGGACCGGCACTAGGACTACACTGGCTTGTGGGCCCATGTGGCTGGTTTGTTTCATTTTCTTGTTAATAAAAATTTTAAAAGTAAATTTGTTATTTTAGTTTTAGTCCATGCAGCACAAATGTACATTTTTAATGACAATTTTTTGTAATAGAAATGCAAAGTTTTTACTGAATATTCATAAATACCCCACTGCAGAGTAATTGTATATGTGTTGCAGTCTTTGGATAATAAAGGTTGCTCACCCCTGGTTAAAGGATGACCATTTACCAAGAGATTATTTCTTCTTTTTCCTCTTCTTCTTCTCTACGCAATCTCTGATATATGACCATAGTCACTCCTCCTGTGGCTATTATCACAGTATTGCTCCCTCCCTTAATAACTGGACTTTTACCTAATGCCAGGCTGTAGTAAAAACACTGAACATAGAGCTTTTTACATTTTATCTTAGACTTTTACTTTTTATTTGTCATTCCACCCATTGCAGGGTGAACAAAATTCTGACTCGTAGGTCTCGGTGTAGCATGTAAAAAAAAGTAAGTAAGATTTAGTAAATAGAAAGCATATAAAACAGCTGTACTGCAGTCTCTTATATGTACATTTATGTTTACTAAACAGGTGCCTGTAATGTGAGTAATTCTGATTCTGATTCTGATTCTCAAGAGGAGTGGTTAGCACTGTTACCTCACATCAAGAGGGTCTGGGTTCAAATCCAACAGCTGGCTCTTCTTAGGCCCTTCTGTGTGGAGATTGCATGTTCTCTCCAGGTGCTCCAGCTTCCTCCTACAGTCCCAAGACATGCAAAGGCACTTAGGTTAACTGGCAATTCTAAATTGGCCACAGGTGTGAATGGATGTTTGTCTCTCTGTGTTGGCTCTACGACAGACTGGCAACTTGTCGAGGGTGTACCCCGCCTTTTGCCCCATGACAGCTGGGATAGGCTCCAGATGAGGAAGAAGATGAATGAATGAATCCATCTCACATCCTCCATCTCACCCTATCCCTTGCATCCACATCTATCACACCAACCCTCTGCATGCCCTCCTTCACTACATTTATAAACCTTCTTTGTTGTCTCTCTCTTTTCCTCCTGCCTGGCAGCTCCATCTTCAACATGCTTTGTCCAATATATCCACTATCCCTCCTCTGAACATGTCCAAACCATCTCAACATGAGCTGTCCCTCTAATGTACTCATTTCTAATCCTGTCCATCCTGGTCACTTCCAGCTTTGTCCCCTGACACCAAGAGATTATCTATTAAATTTAAACACTGTCTTCAAAGAACATTGCAGAAAGTGTGGAAGTTGCATGTTGGGGTGAACATGAGTTATAAAAACGTTGGAAAAAACACTGCACAAACCAGATCCTTCTTATAGTATTTAATTTTTTGAATTACCTTCATTGTGAGTAAGTTACTTCAGCTGTCAAATGTCAAAAAGACAACTGGTGAGACAAAATGAAGGAAGGCACAATCTTCCTTCTTGGTAGCCCCTCATTTACTATGGACTGCATCAGTTAACATAACTAAAATTACATTAATTTGTGCTCAGAATGCTTACAACCTGCTTTATGTGATTGCTTAACCCATGGAAATGTAAACATCTGCTTATTTCTTTCCTATTCAAATCTTGAAGACTTTTGTCTTATCTGTCTTAAAATATTAGATTGGGTTCAAAAAGGTTAATAAGGCAAAGAACCTACTGTCTCAGAGAGGACACAGTGCATACCAGGACTGACAACAGGCAGCACTACTGTATGTTACACATGGTACATTTTCTGGAGCCTGTGAGGTCAGAGGTCAGACATGGCCGCGTGTTGAAACAAGTCAGATAACAGAATCTCTCAACAAAATTAACCTGGAAATGTGAACAACTCAAGCTTTACCCACGTTTTCTTAATAAGATGAACAGTGCCAGTAATGCTTTATATTTATCTTTTGCAACATTTGCCTTAGAGATACATGTGATATTTACGCTGATATTATATGTTTTAAATAAACATGAATTAACGTTTTAATACATTTTTCCAGGTGGGGACACAAGCTCCTCTTACCAGGGAGGGCATCTGGCTGCTCCCTTGTATTCTCCCCAAGAAGAATACAAGGGAGCATCCAAAGGTATATTTTAACTTATTAGTACAATTGATTACAAATAGCAGTGAATGTATTAATAAAATGTAAAGGTAATAGCAGATTATCATATTTTGACATTGTTCAGATTCCACAGTGTTTACATCTTCTCCATAGCTTGTCATCTTTAGTGAAATGAGCCACAAGAGGGCAGAAGAGTAGAGAAAAAGCAGCATTCGGGACTTGGATTAACCCTGTTCACATTTTACCTTTGGTAATGGTAGCAAACAAGTTGTATCAAAAGTATTAAAAAAGCTTTAATGTAGTCATGATATGACCTACAGTAAACACAAATATTTTAAAACACATGCCATTCCATTCATTAAATGTTACTAAGTGTGCCACCATGTGTATAAAAGTGCATAGAAAGTTCAGTGAAAGTCACGCTGTATACACTTAAGTTAAAAGTGAAGAACTGGACGTGTTTGCCAGATGAGGGCACAACAACACAACATTGCTGTGGCTCTTTTAGTTTGTTTTATATGTGAAAGTGAGAATTGTTTAAACTTCGCATGAGCTCAAAAATATGGATTTTTGTTATTTTGTGGGAGTGCAGCCTAATCTTGAAATATTAAATTGGCAGTGGCATGATTTGGATTTTTATTATTATTATTTTTGGAAAGTAATATGTGTAGGGTAGTGGTTTACACGTTCACCTTACAAGTGTAAGGTCCTTGGTTCAATTCCTGGTGTGGACACAGGCCCCTCTCACCATGGAGGGTTGCATCAGGAAGGGCAGCCAGTGTTAAACCTCTGCCAAATTACCAATGCAGATTAATAATCTGCTGTGGCGACCCCTCAGGGAGAATACAAGGGATCAGCTGAAGGCAAGTAATTTGGTTAGGTGAGAAAATGGGTAGGGTGAGCCGTTCCTAACTGAAGTAGACCTGTAGCAAAGGAAATACACTCACTGGCCATTTCATTAGGTACACCTTGCTAATACCGAATTGGATCCCCCTTTGCTTTCAAAACTGCCTTAGTTCTTCATGACTTGAATTCAGCAAGGTGCTGGAAACATTCCTTTGGTCCATGGTGGTATCATACAGTTGCTGCAAATTTGTTGGCTGCACATCCTTAATATGAATCTTCTGTTACACCGCATCCCAAAGCTGCTCTATTTGATTAATATCTGGTGACTGTAGAGATCATTTGTGTACTGTGAACTCACTGTCACATTAAAGAAACCAGCTTCAGATGATGTGAGCTTTGTAAGATTGTGTGTTACCCTGCTGGAAGCATGTGCCAAGAAAACATTTCCAGCTGCCTGAACTGATCACGCAAGGCAGGATGGATCCATGCTTTCATGTTGTTTACACCAGTAACCGAGACTCATAAAACCAGGCAATGTTTTTCCAGTCTTCTAGTGTCTAATTTTGGTGAGCCTGTGTGAATTGTTGCCTCAGTTTCCTGTTCTTAGCTGACAGGAGTGGCTCCTGCTGCTGTAGCTCATCTGTTTCACAGTTCGATGTGTTGTGCGTTCAGAGATGCTCTTCTGTATACCTTGGTTGTAACGAGTTGTTATTTGAATTATTTTTGCCTTCTTGTCAACTAGAAGCAGTTTGGTCATTCTCCTCTGACATCAACAAGGCATTTTTGCCCGGGCAGCTGCCGCTTACTGGATATTTTTTGTCATTTTCATGTAAACCCTAGACATGTTTGTGTGTTAAAATCCCAGTAGATCAGTAGTTTGTGGAGTATTCAGATCAGCTTGCCTGGTACCAACAACCATGCCACATTTAAAGTAACTGAAATATCACCTTTCTCTGGAGATATATACAGGTTATACTTATATGTAAATTTTCATTAATGTTGAATAGGTATACCTAATGAAGTGGCCAGTAAGTGTACGCAAGAGGAATTAAACCTGACTATAACAGACCAATTTGAGGACCCCAAAAAAGTCGCGTTGTGTGCGCCTTACTCAGGGCAAGTTTGTCCAACTAACAGGATAATAAGAGAAAACAGTTCAGAATCAGAATCAGAATAGTTTATTAATCCTAGAGTGGAAATTGCTCAGTTAAGATTTCCACAAACCAGATTTTTAAAGTACCCTAAACGTGACCCTAAATTATACATTAATAATTAAACCCTTGATAATGTCTTAAGAAACAGACAATGAAGTCTTAAACTGATTGAAACTTTTATACCCTGGAGCACCATGAATATCCAGAGATTATTTCCTTTTTACTTTTAGTGCTCACTCAACCAGTATACGAGCTAACTTTGTAGCTCATAAACACCAACATGTCATAAAATGCTCCAAATATTTTTTTGTAGCCAGTGCTATAAAAACTGGGATGTCACGTATGTAATGGAGATGAAATACAGGGATGCAGGGGGGCTTACCCAGCTATCACAGGGTGAGAAGCGGGGTACACCCTGGACAGGTCTCCTATTTACACACAGAGACAGCCCACCATCAGCTATGGTCGATTTTAGAATCGGCGGTTAACCTAACACTGTGTGACATAACAGCTCTAAAATAGTCAATAAAATGTAAGTTATTGTTACAATGAAACAGGATTTTCAGGAGCACACATTTTTCTTGGAATAAAATGAGGCCACAAGTGTCACGAAGGGCGTGATCAGCACCCAAATGCAGACTCACAGGCAGAACTGAATAAACAAAAAACTAACCTTTATTAGGCTGAGAACAAAGTCCAACATGCGAAACAGCAGAGAGCCAAAACTCCAAGAAGCAACTACAACACTCAAGGGATGCAAACTAACACTATGACAATGAACAGAAGGGAGACCTGACTGTAAATATATTTGGGGATTATTAGGAGAAGTGGATACAGGAGGATGATGAGAAACAGGTACAAATCTTTAAGACAGTTATAGAAGAGAAAATAATAGTCAAAACAGGACATTTGAGACAAGTAACTATTAAAGTAAAACAGACAATGAACAACCATAACACAGTGCAGGGTAAGACACAGGAAGATGACAAAGAGGGAGGGTGATTTTTCTAACTACCAATACCATGAAACACAAAGAACTAAACTCCTTCCTAGAAAAATCATAAAATAAACAGAAACCAGAGACTTGATAATGAAACATGGAAATGAGGTCACTGTTAAATGAGGAAATTAAAACAGTTATCCCCAACACTAAATACTAGAACAGAAATTCAAGATAGAATATGTTAAATTCTGACATTCTAAAATCCTAAACCCAAAACATGACCAAGCTAATACCCCCACAACACCCAAGCCACGGACCCATTTTTCCCTACAGCTGCCATTCTGGAAAAAGTGATTACAGTAAACCACAGTGACACTTTTCCTAATGCAATCACATCTATTTACACACTGGATATTTATCAACACGCATGATACAACTTTATAATCTGAGATAAATGGCTTTTGATGTAAAACAGGTAGTGGATAAACTTCAACGCTGGCTCAGCTAACACCTACTGTATATCATACACTACAGTGAAAATACAAGGACTTCTCTGGAGTGAACTAAACTAAACTAGTTTTTTTAATAACCTGTGAAGAAGAGGGGGGTTTTGCAACAAGTACCAGCCTTAATACTGGCCTCATAAATCACTTACATATTTTATCTGTTCTCAGTAGTCATAAATCCCCAATGCATGAACTTGAATTCCAATTCCAGTGATAATGCCTGATCACAAAGCAGTATGTACCACAGTACAGTGTGCTGGAGTATGAAACCTACACTGCATCTTGGTGTATGTGGGTTAGCTTATGTTTTGACCCCACTGGCAGACCTTTAGTTCACCTTCTGCATTCACAGCAGTGCAGAAAAGGTCCAAAATTTTAGTGTCACCGAGTGCAGTTGCTTATTTCCTGATTTATTAGGTAAGCTGCTGATGGTTATAGTATGTGTGAGAAAGGAGGCATGGGGCAATTATTGACTAATCATTAGCTACTGGAATTTTTGCTTTATCTTACTTTGACCCAGATCCCTATGTTATCTCCAGCCCAACAGACAGGGATCTATAGCTTTAACCTTTGTTTAAAGCACAAGGCTGAGTATTCTAAACTTATTGTCATCAGCTGCCATGAAAAGACTAAAACTGACATGCTAGTTGTCTCTCAGTACCTTCCCTAATCTGTGTTTTTGCTCTTAGCCCATACTGAAGATTTCAATCTTTGAAAAAGGTTACAAATAGCTGTAATATATGACTTATTATATCTTCCAGATGAAAGTCGAGAGATATTATGATTTTGACCCGGTTGTGCGTCCGTCATAGAGATTTGCAATGTTATCACAATGACTCATTACAGATTTTAAGAAGTTTCACCAAAGCTGGTAGTATAGACCCCCAGAGGAGCAGTGATCCCTTTTTAATTTCAGCTCTCTGGCCCAAAAAAACAAATGGTACTTCTGGATCTCATGAGGACTATCATGTTAAAATTGGCGAAGTTTTATATGTATGAGACAAATATCACTTCAGTGTCTGCTTTTACACCTACCAAGTAGTGAACAAGGTCCAAGTCCACATAAAGACATGGAAATGAAATGAATCTGGATCTGATCCAGAAGTAAATCTGGATTTTCCACCCAGATTTCATGTTCTTTTTCCAGCTTTCAATGCACTAAGTGTAATGTGCAGTAATCGTGAGGGAAATTTTTTGGACACATCCGTTTGTTTTTCAAGTCTATCTATCTGATCCACACCTGACCTGGATTTAAACTGTGCTTCATCTCATGAACCACTGATTGTACACTAGTATTTGGCACTACTAAGTAGTGAACAAAGCCTAAAGCCACATAAAGAAAGAAATAAAATGAATCTGGATTTTCCTACCCTTTAATACACCAAGAGTAACGTACAGTAATCATGAGGGAAATTCAAACCGCTTGGGCACCATCAGTTTGATTCTCGAGTTCGCTCAGATCTAATCTGGATGGGATCAGGACATTGACCTAGTGCTTCATCTCATGATTGAATAGCACTATTTAGGCAATTTTAGACCTTTTGCATACATATAGCGTACGTCAAATCCTGTCAGGAATTCATCTGAATCTCTGAATCGACTAAACTGAATGGATCCCTCTAAGTACCACTGCTTTTTGGGCTGAGATGTATTGTATGATTGGTAAGGAGGTTAGGAGAAGTGGAAAACAGGCAGACCTTCATAATAGTTTCTCATAGGTGTTACCTCACAAAGGTGTTGGCCTTGTTCTGGGAGATATTAAATGTCTTTCATGGGCGAAAGACGTCACATCTCGTTTATTTAAAAAAAGTGTCATTTCCTATTAAGGAAAACATTTCTCAACAATAGTGAATCGTGTTCTTGATGGGAAGAGGTTTTAGTGTTTGTGTTTATTGCAGCAGAAGGGGATTATTGTGTTTAACCAAAAAAACTAAAAAAATGAAAAAGAAAATTCTAATGATGACAAATGTAATCTTTTTAAACACATTCTGTATCTGCTCATACACAGTTATTTAAATTAATAAGAACATTTAATCATATAGACTTTGTAGACTTCTTTGTCATTTCAGTAAGCTGTCATTTAGTGTCTGTGGAAGCTTATGTATGCTGTGTGTGGCCTACATACGAAACCACTTGTCTGGATGCTTTGAGAGTTAAGTTGCGAGGCCTCCATTAAAACAGCCTTGTTATCTGCTTTCCTGCTTCGGGGAGTGTGCTTCAGACTCATTTTCTCAGAAAAAGAATAACAGACACTGTTAACACTGTCCAGTTGCTTTTAAACACCGATGATGAGACAATAAAACAAAGAGTCATGTTCCTTTTAGCACATTATAATTTCCTCTGGCTAATAAAACTCCATGTAGAGACAACAAGAAAGCCTCTTCACATGAAGCTGTAATGGGACTAATGACTGTGTACCCCGGGCCTACCATGTTATTACAACGTCATGGGTGCATGTTTGTTTAAGGTGTTTATGACCCTGTAGGGTGGTGGCCAGACAGGAGGCAGCGTGATGTACAGGAGGTAATGCTGAGCATTAGCCTAGATACGTTTATTGGTTTTGTGTGGCTGGGTTTAGGCATTAATTGTAGAAATGTAAGAAATCACAGCACAGAGCTGCAGAAAGCCGAATTAGATGAATTATTTTCACAGAATGTCCTTTAATTTGCATGTATATCTCTGAAGAATAATTTACGCTTCTTGAAACAGAGAGTGCAAGTCTAACACAAGCAAGATTTAGGAATAAATTTTGCACTGCAGTGTTTTCTAATTGTGCAGGTGATGGAAAAATTATGAAGCAACAGATGAAGGAATAGAAATAAATACTCTGTAAAAGCCACAGTATATATCTAGGTACTACAGAATCTACTATGAAAAACACATGATTAAGATTAAAGCTTAAATGAATAAATGAAATTCATTTTTAACAAAGCACACAAAAACCTGAGATTTGTTTGATGAAATGGTGACAGCAACAAACCAGTATCTGACATTTGAACATGATATAACATGAAATAAAAAACACTTTTTATTCATTAATAAATTTCTCTTAAAGCTGCAGTTCTTCCCAACAGACAAGCAAATACACATAGATTATTCTATAAGCCTATTAATAAAAAAATAATCAAATTATTGCGGTGCTAGGATTTTTCTTTGATTCTGGGATTTCAAATTTTTGAACATATTTGATTTGGGCTTCATTGTTCTACTGTGTTTGAAGTTTTGGTTTTTGTTTGATTTTTTTGATTCCTCGTTTGATTTCATTTGCGTTCTAAAAATCTTGGGTATTAGTTCTGATCTTTCTGTTCTAGTCTTCTTTTATCATTTATAGCGTTTTGGATTCCTGACTTGCTTTCCTTAAATTCTGTCGTGACCTTGATCCTTTTGCTGGATTTTAAATCTTTGATTTTTGTGTTAATTAATTCCAATTCTAATTAAGTTTTGTGTTCTCTTGTGTTAAGTTTCTGTCTTGAGTTTATTATTATAGCCTACTGTGTTCCTTCTTCATGTTTTAGTGTGAGATATGCTTTAGTAGTTATCTCTTTGTTGTTTACTATTCTGCTTTGATAGTTATCTGTGGTGTGTTGCTTGGAGTTTTGCTTCCTTTCTGCCTCTCCCTGATTTTTCTGATAGTCTTCACCTGCTTGTGTGGGTGTGTGTTTGTGTGTGTGTGTGCCTGCTTGTTTCCCACCATGTATGCAGGTGTGCCTTGGATTTTTTGGTGCATCATTTGTGGGCTTTGTCATTTCATTTTTTGGTGTTTCAACAGACTAATAAGGGTGCATTTTCAGTTGTTCAGTCTACCTTGGCATTTGTATTTGTATTTCACATTCATGAAACTGTAAAGTCCCTGTAGTTAAGTGGTTTACACATTTCACCTTATAAGTGAAATGTCCTTGGATTGATTCTAGGTGGGGACACAAGCACCCCTCACTAAGGGGGGTTGCGTCAGGAAGGGCATCTGGCATAAAACCTCTGCCAAATTACCAATGCAGATTAATCCACTGTGGCTACTGCTTAGGGAAAATACAGGTGAGCAGCCGAAGGTAAAATTTATTCATGACACTGGAAACTAGTTTAAGTCTTTTTGAGAGAATATGCAAATTTTCTTGGTTAAACTTAGACTTTGCTTGGTTTGCTTGGTTTTCTTATTTTAGCTTTCTAGAAAAATTGTTTTTTTGGTTTTTAAATTTTTGTTTGGACAAGTTGACAGATCAGATCAGCCAGGAGTCTCCGTAGACTATGATGTTTGCAGACGACATTGTGATCTGTGGTGAGAATGGGGAGGAGGTGGAAGAGAGCATGGAGAGATGGAGGTATGAACTGACGAAGCAAGACAGAGTACATGTGCATAAATGAGAGGGAGGCAGGTGGAATGGTGATGATAGAGGTGGTGAAGGTGGATGAGTTTAAATACCTGGGATCAACCATCCAAAGCAACAGACACAGAGGGTGAAGAAGAGAGTGCAGGCAGGGTGGAGTGGGTGGAGATGAGTGTCAGGGGTGCTTTGTGACAGAAGGATAGCAGCAAGAGTGAAAGGGAAGGTTTACAAGAAGGTAGTGAGACCTGCCATGATGTATGGTTTAGAGATGGTGGCACTGACAAAACGACAGGAAGCAGAGCTGGAGGTGGCAGAGTTGAAGATGTTGAGATTTTCACTGTAAGTGACCAGGACGGGCAGGATTAGAAATGAGTACATCAGAGGGACAGCTCAAGTTGAGAAGTTTGGAGATAAAGTCAGAGAGGCAAGGCTGAGATGGTTTGGACATGTTCAGAGGAAGGATAGTGGATATATTGGACAAACTATGTTGAAGATTTAGTTGCCAAACAGGAGGTGAAGCAGAAGACCCCAGAGAACATTGATGTAGTGAAGGAGGACATGCAGAGGGTTGGTGTGAGGGAAGAGGATGCAAGAGATGGGGTGAGATAGATTCAGATGATCCGCTGTGGCGGGCCTTAACAGGAGCGCCTGAAAGAAGAAGTTTGAACAAAACAGTTGATAACATCGCCACAGACTCTCAAAATGACTATTTAGTGTTTCCTGTGTGAATATATAAGCGATCAGCCCAGAGAAACTAAGTTCAAGGAGATTAATACTTAATGAAGATGTAAATGCTGATTAAGCTGTATCTAAATTCTCTTAAATTAATCAAACTGGTCAAATTCATGTGAAACTGGGAAATTTCAAGTCTACAGCTGTGAATTTCATTTTTTCAGTTTACTTGCAATAGTAATGGTGAGTTATTATAGTTTATTGGGTTTGCTTGCAGGGTACACAGTGGTACATTGGTCAGTGTTGTTGTCTCACAGAAAGAAAGTCCTCAGTTTGACCCCATTGCCCTGCTCCAGTCTCCCTGCAATGCTGAATTGGATTAGCAGAAGCAAATGGATGGATGTTTGTGTCATAACATTTGTTAATTAGAGGCTGAAGAACCAGAACTCATGACGACACATACTCTATCACGACATTTCATTGAAAGGCATAGATTTCAGCCTCATCTTGGCTCTGAAAAGTCAGGGGATTTTGTGCCAGTCCGCTAGATGTTAGGCTAAGCTAAAACTCTCACGTTCTAGTTGCATCTAAAAGGGAAGGCAGAAGAGCCCCAAAGTTTTTAAAAACAATCCTTATTTATTAGTTTTTGAGCTTTATGACACAACAGAGAATGTTTCAGGTTTAGAAAAGCCATCCGGTTGGAAAGATCAAATGGCTGTTTGTTGGAATTAGAAAATGCAAACTCAGAGCAGTTATCAGAATGTGATAACTTTGATCAAGACCTTACTGCTGCAATGATAAACCAGGCGTTTAATTGCAATTCTGACTTTTAATGACACTAATAGCATAGACACTAATAATGTGTTGGGCTTTTTGTTTTTGGAAGCACACTATTTTAGAAGGTATTTTCATTATTTTTTTTAGTTATTTTTGAGGCACTAAACAGCACCTGTAAGGATTAAAAGTGTTTTTTTAAAAATGCAATGTCGCTGGTTTACGACCATTTTGGCAAACACTTTTACAGGCTTAAGCCTTTCAGCTTTTATAGCTGACAATATTTATCAGCTCCATGCAAGCCTTTGCTTTTATGGCCTCCTGTGACCTTTGCCCCGCTCATCATGAAAGCTTCACCCCCGCCTCCACTTAAAGAAGTCTTCAGCAGATGAAAGAAAGTGGTAGAGAAAGGTAAATAAGGTGTTGTACAGATGCCACAGTGTTTTTTGCCTAGAAGCAAGATGTAATGCGTCATAATCAAAGTAACAGCCTGCAAAGATTTTTTAATTTATTCTCATATTTACATTATCATTACTGATAACGGGAGAATTTAAATTTTCATGCAGTAATGCGGAGGCAGTTCTAAACTTCATGTTTACAAATAGGATGAATTATGATCTTGGATGGTTTTCTAAGTAAGGTGTCAGTTCAGGTGGAGTGTGGGAGTTTTATTCTGCCCTGCCCTCCCTCTGTCACTTGACAGTTGTTCATTAACACAAGGAAGATAGGTAGGCCAGCCATACCAAGGTGGAGGATTACTGAATCAGGCTTTGCCTAGAGGAAGAAATGATTTGAAGACGCTTTAATTTTTTTGTCTTTAATCCAAATCTTTTGTGTTTACTTAGACTTTTTGGGGGTTGAGATATTCCAAAAAAATTTGGTTTTGTTTCTTATCTGGATTATGAACTTTGGCTCAAAAGACAGAGTGACTTCTGCTTAGAAAAGACGTGCTCACTTCTGTTTTTTGAGCTTATGTCATCAGTGGAGTGGATGTGTTCCGCTTTCAGCCTCCTGTTTACCTGAACAGATTTTTATATTTTGGACATGTAGAAGCTGCAGAGAAGATGCAGAATTCTGAGAGAAAAAGGAGAGTCTCAATGATCAGGATGGACAGTTTACCTTACCTGGGAGTATTGATAATGGCGGTGGTCGCCAATGACATGATTGATGACTGTTTGTCATCGAACCATACTTACTACATGAATGTTGTGCTGCTGGAGGACAACAGTTATGAATGGAGTCGGCCATTCGTGCAGGCGGCTGTGGAAAAAGCCATTGAAGAGGACAGGCAGGAGAATATTAAGAATGGTATGGACTGAAAGCCAGTACACAAGGCTGCACAGAAAACAAATAATTTAATCAGTGTGACAAGGGAAAAAAAGTCTACATTCAATACAAAAGCTAGAATACAATTTATGATACAAGTGAAATCAGCTGTTTTATTTTAAATACAGGCATTCAAGTAAAGAAAGGCTGGTAAAGAATCCATGATAGTAGAACTAGTGTTTTTTTTAATCTTGTTGTTTGGATGAGATTCCACTTTATCACTGCTATGTAAAAAAGGAAAGAACACAGAGGTGAAAAGCTTTATAATGTCATTCAAAATCAACACAAACTCCTTTACAGAGGGTCAGATTGCTGATTCTGAGGGGTTTTTTCTCTTTTGCATTTCAGAGGAGATTTGGTTGATAAATATTTTTCTTGAACAGACTGTTAGATTTAAATGCAATTTCCCCCCTGGGATTAATAAAGGATTCTGATTCTGATTCTGAACTAAACCCACTGAAGCATGTGTGTCAGAGCTGTTTCTAGAAAATTTGAATGTGAGACTGGGCAGAGGTGTAGGGCCGAGTATCCGTGCAACTATTTCTCTTCTAGCACTGATACTTACTCGATTTTAGAAACACTAAAGTTTTTTTAAAGTCAGAAATATTTCTTTCCCATTTAACAAAAAAGAACAGACTTCTAACAGGCTCACTGTCAGATTTCTCTAAACACAGGTAGCTACTGTAAAAACCTTAATAAAATACACTATACTGTCAACTTTCATGGCAATTCCAGTTTTTTGTTTTCCTAAGTTACAAGTATGAAATGTATCCTTTTGCAGCCCCCTCCAAAAATATTGGAAGAACAAGCTCAATCAGTTTCTCTTTTCTGTGCACGGAAGACATTTGTGTGTGAGATCAAAAGATGAAAATGAGACAAGAGATCAGAGTTTTAGCTTTTACTCCCTGGCATTTACATTAAGATATGTTAAACAATATAGAAGATAAGACATTAAATATCAAACCATGTGTGTTTTCAAGTGAGCAGATTGTTTTCCACTAAGCGGCAATGCAAGCTCAAGCCATGACACTGCTTCGTACGCTTCACAGATGAGCCTGTATGTTAAGGATCATGAGCAGATCCCTTCTTTCTCCATGCTTTGGCCTTTCCATCACTTTGGTAGAGGTTCAGCTTTGCGTCATAAGTCCTTAAAACTTTGTTCCAGAACTGCTGTGGCTCATCTCAGTACTTTGTTGCCAATTTCAGTCTGGCTCTCTGATTTTTACTGCTGATGGGTAGTATGCATCTTGCAATATGGCCTCTATGTTAAGTCTCCTTTAAACAGTGGACTGATACATCCACCCCCTGCTCTGTGGAGATTGTTCATGATGTTATGAGCTGTTGTTTTGGGCATTTTTCTTTACTACTCTCAGCATTTGTCATTTGTTGTTTTTCTTGGACTACTGGTTTGGTGCCTTTTGCTCAGGGGTTTCCTTCCAAATTGTGGTACTGGCTATGCCTGATGTTTTTGAAGTACCTCTTGTGAACCCTCCCTCTTTTCTCATTTTCAGAATGGCATGCTTTTCTCCCACAGAGAAAAGCATGCCATTCATGTTGGTCTGCTCTTCTTAACTACAAATGCAGTCTTCCCAGGTGAAGGACAAAGCTGAAATTGAGAGTAGACATCCAGGGATACTTAATGATTAAACATTTAATCTTATATAACACACCTGTGACTCATCAAACAAACTGAGTAGTTTGATGAAAAATGTGTTATGTTCTATGTTGTTTAACATATTCAGATGTAAATACCTTTGAATAAAAGTTGAAACTCTCATCTCTCTTCTCATATTCATCTTTTGATCTCACACACAAACATCTTGAATGGACAGCAAAAACAAATTGATTGACCTTCCTGTTCCAGTAGTCTTGGAGGAGACTGTAACTGTTTATGTCCTCTTAGTGTTTGTGCAAGGAAAGGCTAAAATAATCAAAGGCATATCTCTATGCTGCATACAAAGATGAAACTCATGTCGTGAATATCCTGCTAAGACAACATAAATTCAAAAAATGTTTGCATATTTAAAAGGTTTTGGTTAAATAT